>VXBJ01005137.1:530467-639043 GCA_013400055.1 Nycticryphes semicollaris
TTTTTTTTTAAAAAGGGAGACCTTACAACAGCTACAGAGTTTCCATTTGGGTGGTGATACTCTGAGGTTCAATTTCACTTTAAAGCAGCTACAGCAGCCAAACAGATTTGCTGGCAACCATTCATGTCACTCGATACACCGCAGTACCGCTCTCTGCCAAAAATTTCAGCGGCACAGAGTCTGTGCTGGGTTTGTGTGCGCAAGGTAGGATTTCACAAACGACCCTCCATGCAAATAAAATCTCCTTCCCTCACACAAACCCAAATGTACTGTTATTTCAGGCCCTGAATGTTCACCGTGACCATATGAAGTGCCTCAGGTTAATTTAGCACGTCATTACACATCATGGTGTAGCAAGTACAGCTTTTGACTGACCAGCACCCGAGACCAAGAGATGGAAAAACAAGACTGTTAAAAGACCATCTCCCGTGCCTGCCCTCTCCTGCAATTTCTGTGTACCTTTGGGGGGTTTGGAGCAAGAAGAGAATGAAGTTTATTTCAGAACATTTGCTTGGAAAACAGGTAGGGCAAGGAAAAAGCCAATTTTAATTTTAAATAAAGATCTTAGGTAGACATTCTCTTTTAATGGTGACTATTTTCTGTGAGAAGATAATTAACACTATTTTGTCCTTTCTATTTTTTTAAAGCAGCTCATTTCCTTCCAGTTGCTATTTTGCAGAATTAGTATGTATTTCCTCACAAATCTCTTGTAACCAGCATCTGAACTCATCTTTAGTCACGTACTGCAAATGACAGCATGTGGCTACCCTTGAATTCTGCAAAAAGGGAAATCACATTTATCTTCCTACAACCAGGCAAGCCAAAATAAATTGGGGGTTCATTGTTAACTGCACATATTTTAAAAACATATATGAAAAAAATATTTTGGTTTATTTAAACCAATGGTGCATGTCACGGACCATCAGCTTCTCCTAGCCTCTGCAAGCTTTTTGTTTAGCCAAAAGAGAGGAAAGGAAGTTATTTCTTTTTGTGGCAAAAAAAAAAAAAAGAAAGAAAAATAAACAACCACTCCCACACTCCAAACCCACTTTGCCTCACACACACCATAAGACCCAAAAAACCGAAACAAACAAAAGCCCCAGAGGAAATCAACATTAAAAAAAATAAGCAAACAAGCATGAAATTCCTTAATATGTATCATCTTCGAAGAGAACATTTGGCAACCACTTCAAAATAATAAACAGGGGTATGTAACCCATATTGTACCTCCTCCCTTTACAGAAATAAATTGAGAGATCCTGTGACACTTGAGAGATTCATCAGCAAAAAAAAAAAAAAAAAACCAACCAAACAAACAAAAAAATCAACTGTGGGGCTTTTGCATGTGTGTACGTGTCTGCAAAGACTGAGGTCATAAAACCTATGGTGTTGGTTGATTCTGTCATCTTCAAAGATGTTTAATCTTGTTGGAATTGTAGCTCAGTATTCAAAGATGGCAAGGCACATCTTCTAAACTTTCCAGAATGTCACTTAAATAAGCTGCAAAAAACAAAAAAAATTAATGTTTTGGATATTCTCCACCACCACCAAAAAAACACATATCCAGGACTCCATGTATATGCCACGTCGTGTTTTATAGTTGTGTCCAGTGATGCAAGAAAATCTTTAAACAAGCTTATATATTAAAAATCTGACTGTTACATGATTATGGGACTGCAGAAATTAGGACTTGAAACCAAATACCAAATAAGACGAGGCTTAGGCTATACTGTAACTTCATAGGATCCATGGCCATCTGAAGGAACAGGTGAAACCAAAAGCAAAAATAATAGCACCTTTAAGATCAAGGGGAATTACACCACTGATTTCAATAGGACTAGGTTCTTCAGATTGTCTGCCCAAATTTTGTTTCTTTTGTGTTCGTCGGTTACACCTTGGCATCTTGCCCTCCTGTTGCAAGTCACAATTTGTAAATGAGTTTTCAAGGTTAAAAAAAAAACCTGTATGGAAAGATTTCCTACTGCTAAACAAAAATCACAATGAAGTATTACAGTAGCGTTCCCAAAAGTGCACATTGGTCACTCTTCTGATAGGAAAATGTTAAAAATAAAATCAAGAGGTGACTCATTTGCCTTTTCCCACAACCCATAGCAGCACAGCCCTCCACCAGGCAGGTACTCTGACCCACAATACGACGGCTGCATTAACATCTCACCATCTGTATTTTTACATGGGTGCTACAGAGCAGCTGTCCCAAAGATGCATTCGTCACATGAAACAAGCCTCAGCAGAAAGCAAGTGTAATGGGGAAAAACTACATGGCAGAATTTAGGCAGTAAATTATCCTCTTCTAAACATGAGGTACATTTGTCTGCTCTACAGGATAATCATCATCATCATCATCATAGTATGTCTCAGAAGAAATCTGAAGTCAGATCTTGCTGTCTGTTTTGCAAACAGAGTTAATGAGAGTCATGTGGATAATGTTTTTCATTAAATTGAGGATATGAGCCTGATTCAACTCCACTGAAATCAATGGGAGTCTTTCCATTCATCTTAATGAGGCTGAATCAACTTTTATAACGCTACAATGCAAAACCCTTCACTCCTTCTGCCTCACAGAAGGTATCTGCTATTTTCAGAAGAGGAATATTTTTATTCCTTGCTGTTTTCCTTGTAACCTGTGTGCATTATGCCAACCCCATCTCCCAGCCCTACAGACAATTTTACCACACAAAACATTAGACAAATCAGGTCTGGAGAAAAGAATGTACATTCATAAGGCATGGAAATGGAAATGCCTCGTGACAGTAGGAAACATCTACATATTATCCTTGCTCTTTTTTCAGGTTATCTTCATACTACATGAATCAGGTACTCTTAAAAAATGATCTGAAAAACCTCATAAAGCACTGACAGAGAAGTACTGTGCCTACGTGGTATACGTGCAGAGAACTGAAGTGTAGCAGTCTTGCATTATTATATAAAGCAGTGTTCGTATTATGAATGTCAGGAAAATGAAATGCAGTATTTTTTAAAAAGCTAAAGAAGCTGCATCATTTTTTTTCCCAGACAGAAACAACCTGATGAGTTTCAAGCACTCATTTACAAGAAAAAGGAAAAAACAAAAGGAAGACAACGCTCTCCACAACATAAGTTCTGCAAATGATATTTTAACAAGTACATAAACTATATTTGGAAAAGGCAAAAGGATTCTGGCTCCAACAAAGGACCCCTGTGTTCTCTTGTTACCCTTGTTTAAGGGCGGAAAGTGGCCGCATCTCCGTAGAGATATTTTTTTTTTTAAGTTTCTTTTATAGCTTTTTTTGGTTTTATACCAAATAATGGCAAAGTGATAGCAGGCTGCACCAGACCAAAAGTATATCAGGAAAAGCTGCGAGGGTGGATAGGACTGTTATTATTTGTACGACAGCAGACCCTGGAAATCCATGCTATGCTCAGTGCTGTCACTGTCCAAGTCCAACGCAAACACACTGCAGAACAGACCCTCATCACAGGAACACAAATTACAATGATGCTAATTTAATAGCTGCCAACTGGATATAGATTTGGAATGAAAATATTTTTTACTTAACTGTTGATTCTAGCTACTTCAATGGCACCAACTTTGAGGAACTTCCTCCCTCCCTGGTTTTCTGCATTGTTAGCAAAGATGTCTATGTAACTTTTATTCCTTGCTGTTTTCCTTGTAAACTGTGTGCATTATGCCAACCCTATCTCCCAGCCCTTCAGAAGCTCTGCACTTCAGAAGGACAGAAACTATTCTTGTGGCATCCACGCAGTTTGTTAGAATTAATGAGAGTTCTGTGTCAGAAGTTCATTGGGGAGGCGGCTCCAGCTCCTTGCCCATTTCCTGTAGCATTTGGGGATGCAATTCATTTTGGTCTAGTGCTTCCTCAACTTTTCACAGTTCTAATTACTTTATTACCTGCTTCACTGCTCCAGTCAAGCCTTTTTGTTTTCTACATCGCCTTTCAGGGTCCTATTGCTCATCCTAGGGAATACTTTTTTCACCTTCGTTTCCTGCGTGCAAAAAGCAGCGCAGAGAAACCAAGTGAACTTGCCCAGTGAACTTGCCAGCTCTCGTCTGCCTGCAAGCCTGAAGGCACATGCTAATTAGGCACACGCCAGACAGATCACATCTGATGCCTCATGCTTTGCTCTCTCCAGCTGATTGCCTTTTATCAAGCACCTTCAGTCATCCTCTGCTTGCTTTCTTTTTCAGGTCTTCGTGCGCCCGTCACTTCACAAAGAATGATTTTAATAAGAAGTATCTGGAGACACTCAGGATGGAAGCAGATCTGAAAAAGTAAGAAACTGAATACAGAAAGAACTGCAGAGATGGTGACATCAGACTTCCAATTCTGGGTTTCCATAGCTAAGAATAAGCCATACGTGCTATCAGAAGTATGAAAAGGCTCTCTGGAAGGCAGAACATTAAGGATCCACCAAAAAGACAACGGATTTCTATTTGCAGCTGACACCATTAAGGACATTTGCTTCCCTTGCATCTACAGAGTTATATCCAAAAAGATTCAGATTTCTCTACTCTAGATTGAAATGCAGTGAAGGTGAGTCTGCGCCTTATGAAAATGGATTCTGGCCATTGCTTCCAGCAGCAAGCCTTTCTCCTACCACTTTCTCCTTACAGTTCTCACTTTTAACCCAGAAAGTTATTTTCTCTTTTTCTCCTTGATCTTTTTCTCCCTCACCTTTCTGTGTCCCCTCCAAATGTGGCACCATCAGGATGTGGCCACACTTCCAGCTCTGTTCTGCCATAAGCCTACCCCTCCTGTGATACCAATACTCCTGAGACCCTCGGTCCGCCCCCTGTTGATTTACTCAGCTTTCAGTTTACAAGCATAGGAAAAAAAACGCATCTTGGCAAGAAAATAGAGCTACCACTATTATATCAAAGGCAATTAAGCTCACAAGGGGCAAGTCAACAATTTCCCATCTCTCCCCCCCCCAAAAAAAAAAAGGAAGAAAGGGATTTCATCCAAAAGGTTAAAGCCAGCATTTGACTCAGCACACCTTTCAGGAAAGAGTAATAACCCAGCTTGAAGGCCATGTACCTTGCTGAAGTTACACTGCAAGCTGTCAGCACAACCATCTTTCTACTCCTGTTGGCCAGGAAGCACCAGATCGAGAACACAATGAAGATGGGTCTCCACATTGTCAGTGGCACAGAAGAATGCCAAAATATTTCCAAGAAGCTACAGACAAAATCTTGGTACATAAATACACAAGGTTCAGAACATCAAGTATATAAAGAATGCTAGTTTCCAAAAATGTTAACAAATATTTTCACTGTGACAAGACACCCATGAACCTGCTCAGACCACAGTCTTCAAGCACACAAATTCAACAACATCCTGACCAGCTACTTTTATAACAGCTCAGTTCCCATTTTAAGATTATTTCCAAAGGGCCCCCTTAGCAGACTGAGGTCTTCTGAAAATGCTGATTTTTGTGCTAGTGTGACCCACTAACACGTGCAGATTTAAAATCCCACATTCTCTTGCCTAACCTGACATGAACAGCAGCCTGGTACTGCTGTAGTGAGGAGAGCTCTTGGTCTGAAGTTATTTCATGTCCAGTCACTGCTGGTGGGCCAGCCAGGGAAGCTGCCATGGGGGCAAACCTGCAGTGCAGGGAAGGGAAATGCTGAAAATCCATCCCTATTTTGGGGTGCCAAAATCCTTACAGACTTTCTGAAAGGCAGCTGATGGACTGGAAGGTACATCAAGCTGGAGGGAAGAAAGAGTTATCTTTGCCTCCATTTTCCTCTTTCTTCTATGTTTGGTTCCAGCAAGAACCTTCAGCCTCCTGTTTCCATGATTTGTTACTACTACACATTAATTGCACCTATTCTTTCTTTCTTCTGTTTACCTTTTCATCTGCTTTCTTTGGCATTATTTCAGTCATCCAAACAGCTGATTTCCTTCCTTTAATCAAAAAGTGCCCCTCCTTTCTTATCCACACAGTCCTAAAACACACTGCTCTGAAAATCAGTAAGGTTTAGGGACAGAGGAATTGGTTTTGCTTTCTTTGGTTTATTTGGGTATTGTCTTCAATAACCTCCCTCCTGGCTCTAGAAGGAGATCGTTGCTGGGGGGCATCTGTGGGATCAGATCTCTGTCAATGAGAGTACGTTTCCTGCTGGATTCCTCAAGAAAAAAAGAAAAAAATTAAAGGCGAAAAGCCAGACAAAAGTAGGTTTTGATCTTTGGATTAAGTGAACAGCATCACTCCTCCAATGGAATGGGATGGGAACCAAACAACAGCTCAACAAAGCCCTTAAAGTTACAAAGGAATATAGCCTTTAATACAGAAAGGCAGCCATACAAGCATGATGGGAAGGAATAAAGCGAGCCAGCTACGCCCCAAAGGATGGCTACTGCTACAAAAAGAACTCAGGCTTGGAATAAATTACAGGATTTTGATCCCACCCATGGCCAGCACTTCCAAGGCATTCAACATTCACCATTGGGACCAAGATTTCAAAAAGGGCTCAGTCAGTTCTCATTTACGCAAAAAAAAGAAGTAGCCAAATTTTTCAAAGAAAAACATCTGGCATTGAGCTATTCTAACATCTATGTAAAAGAATCTGATGTTAATATATATTTCTCTCATTACTCTGCATCTCTCCTGAGTCTGCTGGTTCGACTTCAACTTGCAGGCATTTTCAACATCCCCTCGGTTAAACTTTTCTGTTGGTTCCCTCACAGCTGTTTTGTTTCTGGTCTCACATCCTCAGTCATTATTCTCCAAATTACTAGCACTGCTCTCTCCTTTGCAGGCTCACGCGTGTTTTGAATCTGGAAGCAAGCCAAGGCTAGCTGCACATGCCCACCTCCCTGTTTATTTCCTTTTTAATGGAGTACAGCCTTTGGTGCCCAGGGAGTGAAATCCTTGTATTATCTCACTGACCTTTTTGCATATTTAAAGAGGGTTTTTTGTGGCTTGTGCAAAATTGAGTTAATGGAGATTTGTGCTGTTTTTCCCACATCCTCACCTCTCCTGTAATATGGCCCCTCAATATTCATCTCAATCAATGAATGCAATAGATTTAACCCAGCCTATTCCTGTTAGACACAAATGCTGCAGCAGTAAACAGAGAAAAAAAGTATTTTGGTGTGATGCATAAAGAACTGCATTACATTGAAGCTGATCATGAATGACTTTCTGCTAGAAGAGACCTATCCCACAGCAGAAGGAATGGGGAAACCAGTGGAGACAATGGTAAAAATATGAGAATGCCTGTACATAGTGCTACACTCTGCAAGTGCCCTTCCCAACCTCTTGGGAGCCTGAGGCACGATGAGCTCTGGGGCAAACAAAGAGAGGAAGGCAAAGGATGCCCACCTAAGGGGAACTACTGTTGAAGGGAAGGACTGAATGGCCCTTCAGACCTTGGCAAGGAGGCTGCTTGGCTTGTGAGCTGTGGCAGCTAGCCATTGTAGATGGGCCAACTACAGGAAAACTGCATGAGATTCAATCCAAAGATGAATTTTGATGGCCTCTCCCTCTGCAGCTGGAATTGCTGAACAGTAACTGGCTGGCTGCAGTGCCAGCCTCACAGGAGATGAGACCTTCTGGAGCACTCGCGCTGAGCTGCTGACAAAAATGAAAGAAAGGTTTATACTACAGCACAGGACTAAGATTCAGGAGATTAACAGCCATTTTCTATCTTTGCTGAATCCACAGTAGGACCGCCATAAAACCACTAATTTGCACTACCTTTCAGACTCACTTTTATAGGACGAAACTATTTTTGTCAGTTCCAGACTGCTTTGTCATTTAAGAGTTTGCCTGTTTGTTATCCTAGAGTAAGGACTAAATTTTCTGCTTGTTTGGAATATCCTACCTAGAAATGAAGTAGAAGTAATACGAAATTTTTAAAACGTATCAGAAGAAACTGTGTAACTCAGTACAAGAGCAATGCTTTAAATGACAGAGAATTCATTCTTGTGCCAGAATGTGAATTCAGCCAATTTGGGAACATACCTCGATGCTGGGAATATGTTCTAGTAACATCTCTGCCATTTCTATGCAAGTTTTTAGTTCTGTAATGTTAATTAAGGCTTTTATTAAAGATTTATCAAAACCTGTCCCTTTGCAGGTTTTTGTGGCCATGTACCGCAAAGCTAAAGCAGCACAACAAAAACAAAGTAGCTGTAATGCCAGCCATACTTCCTGTGAGAGCCAAAATATCTTCTGACACCAGGCTTGCTGTGTAACAAAATACAGAGCTATTTCTATTTAAAACTCCTAATGATCCATTAAATTAGTGTGTGGAATGAGGAGGGAAGTAAGTGGGAAAGCACTAAGGTTTTGGGTATGTTTTTTGTTTTTCTTTTATAAACATCAATATGAGTTGTAGTGTAACTAAAGAAAAAAGTTTGTCAAACCTTACCTCAAATTTCAAATGACATTTTTGTGAATGTTTAAAAAAAAAATTTAATAAAGTTATTCTACTACAGTAGAGCGATTCAATGCACAAATATTGTTCTGGACCAAAAGATGAAAATTTTCTCTGATCTTTTAATGTCACTACATTATTGAAGACCAAAGAGAAAATAAAGCTAGACTCAGAAGTCAAATAAAGTTAACGCACACAAAAAGGCTGGAGAGAACTGCAGCCACTGGCTAATACATAGGAGGAACCACATCAATACAGGAGGGCTAATGCTTCCTTGCACTGCACTTGTTTTACACCTGATCTAACCTCATGTCAAAATAAAAATAAAAATAAAATAGTCACCTTTCAGTCTGAAGCCATGGTGAAATTTCTCCCTGTAATTCCAAAGATTCTTCCTACACTGCAGTTAAACGAATTGCGAAATGACTACTCACAAAGCTGGCATTGTTGCTAGGAAAGCAACTGTGAAAACCTAGAAATCAGCAAACAAAATGTTAGCGCAATAAAGGCCATGAAAATGCTCAGAAAGGAAAGGGCTGTTTCTTAGAAGACTAAAGTGAAGATAGGCAGCTGTGGATAACTGCTTCAGGTGCACTTGGAGACTTGTATATCATGTGACATATATGAGACATGTATATCTCTGGGGCCACTGTCAAGATCCCCATACTCCAGAGGTTTCAGTTCAATGCCACAGAACTTTTATCAGATATTGAATGGTAGTTTTCTGTTAGAAAATACACACCTCTTGTTCTTAATCTTTACAGAGGGAGGTGATTAAGCTTCTCTCCCAAATTTAATTTAGTACTGCATACTCACAAAATATGTCACAATTGTTTTTTGTTATAAACCAATAGGGATTATAGGGCAAATAATTAGATGAAACATGGAGAACAACTTGCACAGCAGAAACCTGATACAATAGAACTCTCTGTTAAGTGGTAAGTTGTGCCATGGGAAAAAGGTGGTGTACTTCTGGCCAGCTTGTATTTGTAGAGCGGGACAAAGATGGACAAAACATGCTGTTTGTATTCAGGACAAGGAGGTGGCAGCAGAATAAACAGACAGCAAGTATTATGGCAGTCCATACTGGACTATTGACTATTGGCTGGACTACACACTATTGGCTTTGTAAATTATCCTCAGACTCTTAAATCAGTAGTGGGAGAAGGATTCAGCTACCTCAATAGCATCTCTATTACTCTATTTTACAGCTATGCTCTATCAACTATCACTAAATTACACATACACACACACACACACTTCCCCAAATAAAAAAATCCCTGAATATATACAAATTCTTGGAGTAATGAAGGATCTCTAGAAGGTCTGATGTGAGTGACAAACCTAATCAGAGCAGTCAGGAGCTAGTGACGATTCCATCACCACCTGGTCAGCTTTCATTCACAGGACCATTTGCCCCGTGATGAAAGATGAAAAATTTCAAATGAGATTTGAAGCTCCTTAGAGAAAGCCCTATACTAAATGAAAAGAAAGGACAAAGATAGCACTTACTATTTTTAAGATTCACACCTATTGCTTTCCATTTTATTTTGGTTTTCCCTGTGTTTAAACATGACATCCCACACTTACTTAACGCTTGCTTAAACACTGTTTAATCACTGATACTCACTGAAATGCATTCTTGTTAAGCGGGATTTATGGCACTGACCTGATTAGGCAACAACCATTGGCATTGACAATCGTTAGGCTAAGATGGTTCCTTGGGAGATGTCCCAGTAAAAGTGGCTGTCTCAATTAAGCACATTGCAATTAAGTGGACTATATCTATAGGGTGATCTCACAAGGAGAACAAGGCATTTCAAATGCCTTTTTATAAAAATACTTTTTTAACGCAAAAGTAGTACTTTTGATTGGAGAAGAAAATACTACTTGCAGGTTTCTCTGGTAATTCCCTTTTTTTTTTTTTTTGGGGGGGGGGGGGGGGGTTGTTACTGCAAACTCTTATTTCAATGCTAAAGATTTCCTCTCCAGTCCCCATAAATCCTGTGGTAGCACATGTCTGTGGTTTAACCCCAGGCAGCAGCTAGTAACATGCCACAGCTCTCTCACCCCCCTCCCCCACACCAAGAAGGGTAGGGAAAAGTGGGGGAAAAGGAGAGGAAAGATAAAAAACCAAACCACTCGTGGGTTGAGATAGCCAATTTAATAGAACAATATTAGAAAAGGAAAATAACAACAACAATAACAGTAATAATGACACAAGTCACACTCACTGCCTGGTGAATTGGCATTGTCCCGAGCAGAGATGATGAGAAGCCACCCTCCAGGTAACCCCATTTATATACCGAGCATGATGCACATGGTATGGAATACTGCATTGCCCATTCCATCCTTCTGCCTAGACTTCTTCAGGAAGCTGAAAAAAGTCCTTGAAAGCTATAAACATCACCCAGCAACAAGTGAAATAATATGTATTATTGACATTTCTTTCATACCAAATCTGAAACACAACAACCACTAGAAAGAAGATTAACTCTGTCCCAGCTGAAACCAGGACACTATGTCTCTGCTTCACCTGTTCTGAGAGGTACACAGGTCCACTGGAGGCTTTGCCAATGAGAGCCATTCCAAAAAAAAAAAGCTCCTTTTGCCCAGGACATGAACAACAGGGAGAACATTTGCAGAGGGAGCAGCAACAGAGGCCACTATCTGCTGATCTCTGCTTCGTTTCTTAGGGGAATTGAAAGAAAACAGGTAAACGAGGCCAGGAGATACAGAAACACAAGCAAAAGTCTTATGGTCAAAATCAGTTCTGTTTTGCCACCAGCAGCCCTCTCTTCTCCAGAGTTTCTAGGAGATTCCAGGCCAACCTCCCTGGGCATGCCTGTGCAATCAAGCTATTTCAGTTCACTATGCAGAGGTTGGTCCCAAGCCCCCTCCATCTACACACACAACTCCTGTATGACCTTGGTGAGTTGGCTGGGTAACACAATGGGCACATGCCAAGAATCCATTTCAGTTTTGGCTCGTACCCAGTCCTCCCTGCAGCAGCAACATACATTAGCCCTCCTAGGAGTTTAGGAAAGGAGAGCGTTTATCCCTTTGTTCACGGGAAAGAATCATATGGCAGCTCAGCTTACCACTGCATGGAGAACCCCAGGGGGCACAGTCATTAGGACAGTTTTTCAGCACATCTGAGCCCCACAGACTGGGTGCCAAATGTTCCAGAAACTTTGCAGCGAGGCATATTTTTAACCTTGCTTAGAAGGCTGCCGATGATGCATTCCCTGTCTCAAGGGAAAGGGAAAGGATGCATAGTGGGAACTTGTAAGTCTGATTTGCTGCGGGGCCAGTATCTTTAGTTCAAAAAAATAAAAAAAAAAATAAAAAAAAAAGGATGGGAGCAATGCTTGGAGCATATATAATGCTGCCTAATTTCAAGACGGCTGTAAAATAATCCTACGTACGCATCTCCAAGTCAAGGGACACATTATACCTTCTTACTCAGTGCCTTGCATATGCTACTAAGGTGAAAATATCTTCTGCATGATAGTGGCACGGTAAACCTCCGTATCACAGTGAGTTATACCATACACTGTATCACAAGACAATTCACATTGCTGCCACCTGTGTAAAACCTGACTGTGGTATCCTTACAGTAGATGAATAATGGACACTGAGCAATGAGATGAAAACAAAATGGCAGGTAATCTCAATCCATTCAGCTCTGAACAAGGTAGAACCCATAGAGAAGCTAATTCAGAAACACAGAATTAAGGACCGTAACATAATGCACACATCTAAGAAGCCCATACGTAGGTTATCAAGGTAACTTCCATTCTGGCGTTTCTAAGCTTTTAACTCACTAAATGCGTAATCTTATCATGCCATGTCAAATGTTTGGGGTTTGTTGTTTCGTTTAGTTTTTTTTATGATTGGAGAGTGTAAGAGAAGGAGCTTGTGTACACTCTTAAGTAGTCAGGCAGTCACCCTTCTTTACAGGAAAAGTTTGGGTTATACTTACAAACCCAAAAAGCACCCATGGCAAATACTTCTCTCCACTTAGGAATTTTTAATCCCCTGCTGTCTGCTGCACGTGCCCACCAGCACAGCAGCTGTTCTCATCAAAGCACCAGAGCTGACACTCGAGGTATTGTGCCATTAAACAGATCGCTGAAATTGAAACTTAGGATTCTAAATCACCTGAGAAAAAATATCACTTTTAAAATAGGAATTTAATTTTCTAAATCATCAAGATTATTGAAAATATTACCTTAAATTTACAGCTTAATTCCCAATCTGTAGGAAAGAGCCAGTAAAGCTTGTAGTAAGACAAAACTACTTTTACATTTTCGAGAGACACCACAACAAGTCAGTCCCTGGCATGAGCTGAAGCTGCAGGTTCGTACCTCATTTCTGGCAAACTTCACTAACCAGTTGACCTGATATCTCTTTACCAGATGAGAACGATTAACACAGTAAAAATGCACCACGCACACACTCCAGCACTGCTTCCATATGCAAAGCAGTGCCATGGAAACAGAGAAATGCCAGTGCGGTGGTAAGGGCAATGAGCAGTCACCAGATGAGCAGTGAATCAAGGGCTGAGGAAAACAGCTGTCAGCAAGATTACTTAACTAGATTGCATTTCGCAAGGCAGCTCACATTAATACTGCAGAATGGTATTTAAAAATCAGGACAGAAATTTGTTGCTTCATCATTAGCTGCCATGTTATCACTTGCCCAGCCAGATGACAAAAGGGCAGTGGCATGACCTGCAGTCTGGGGAAATAAAGGATTCAGCGTTAGCTTTATCTCTTCATTTCAGTAGCCACTCTACTTACTTTCCACAGCTTGTCATTTTGCACTTTTCCATGCAATATAGCCTAAACAGCGGTATATTGTTTTTTCCCTTTTGTTTCCTAGAGAAAGAAAACAGAGCAGGCCCTGTTTACTGTGCTACTGCACTTTCTAACTTTAGTATCAACAGACAAACCACTCGTTTCACAGCACAAGTTGGTCAGAACCTTAATATCCTCTGAAGAGAATTTCCAAATGACTCTGCCTCCCCAATGAGCTGAGAAGCAAGCAGGGCAGCCTCTCTCTGCAGCTTCGTGCAGATGAAAAAGCATCTGCTTCTTTGTCCCACAGGTCCCTATGACTTCTAACCAAAGGCTTCGGAGAAGCTTGCTCCTCTGCTGGTGGGTATCGCTTCTGATCGCTCACAGCGTTGCATGCTGTCAGCTCAGAATGGGAGACAGGTAAATACAGATACAATACAGAGGAAGTGTCAGAAGAAAGAGGCAGCATATGCTAAAGAGGAAGGCAAAGGCTCTGCCAGATGTTCTCCATTGAAACATGCTGTGTATGTGTCAGATCTCGCTCTCCACAGATGTCTGGCCTGTTGGAAGATAACAAGGCCCTGGGTAGAGGAGAGGAGCGAGTTGCTGCACTGGGGGCGTGACCCAGGACTAGAGAGGAAAATAAATTTTAGCTGTTGTGCCAGACTGACTTGCAGCAACCTTTCTGCCCATTCTGCCATCACTGAAGTCTTAAACCACCAAAGTTTACTGCAGGGCATCTGTCAGAGCCTGACTGTACAGTGTGACTTGCATTACAGAAAACATTACAAAGTCCCTCGGAGCTCAATGGGCTGTGACAGCAACTACATCCATCAAGCTTCTCTAGACATATTTTTTTATTTGGTAATGTTTGATAATCTTGTAACTAGTCAACTGCTAATGAACATGCAAGACAAAAATAGCAGAGCAATTAGCCACATAACATCATAACTATCTCACTACTATTTTACCAGTGTTATTGCAAGGTGGTGAGAATTTCTAAAGGACTTAGCTTCTCCTGTTTTCAAAAACTCCATCTTCAAATTAGATGCTGCAGATATATTTGAAGTCCCATTGCAGAACTTTACTGTCTTCAAGTTCCAAAGGGCATTTGTAATATTTTTGACTGCCAAAATGAGAGCCAAAGAAAACACAAGATTTTTTTTCCCCCCTTCAAACCAAACCAAACCAAACTAACTCTCCCCCCAAAAAAGGTCTTCCCAGGGCATTTTGTCTTGAATACCCTGAGAATCAAGGCACCCAAGCTTACTAGCAGCAAGAAAAATTGCCTGAGCTTATGAGGCTGTATTTTTTTAAAATGAAATGCAAGCCTTGTGCAACCTACAGCAACGCCGGACATTAACTCTGCACGACTATCAGGGTCTTCAGAGGAAAGTCAAATGCTGAGCTCCATCACTCCAAACTCTTCTTCACAGCAAGCACCTAGAAACCTGGCAGCCACAGCTCCTGTCGCAGAGGTAACCTCAAGCAAGTGCTGACAATGATCCTCAAAAGAGTGGGTGTGAGGGAAGAACCCCCAAAGCACACATGTAGTGGTGTAAAGACCTGAGATTTGAAATCCAGAGTATTCAGGCATTTTCATAATCTGGTCCCTAATGAGTATTTGTTCAGTTGAAAACATCCCTGTCTTTGAATTAGATGTGTCCTCCTTTTCTCTTTAAGCCACAGCCCTCCAAGCAGTATGATATGAAGAAAAAAAAATGCAAGGAGCCTTTCACCAAAAACCAAAAGGAGTGATGCTGTCACTTCAGCTACATTCTTCATGCCTTCTCCTAAAATTCTCGAATGTGTTTATTTAAACACTGTGAAAGGAGACTTTTTAACCATTACAGTACACAGAATTCCTGTGAAATTACCAATGGCAAAATTTCAATAATTACTCAACAAATATGGATTTTTGAATCAATTATTTCCTGTTTTGTGCTGACTATAGGACTGATTCAAATTTCCCCTGAAGTCAACGGAAAGTGATTTCAGTATTTATCAGCCCAAGGTTCCTACATTCTGTAATTCACAGATCTGAGAGACAGAAGTGGCACTCACTTGCCTAAGAGCTGCCCAGCTGAGAGGCTCATGAAAAAACTTAGTTGCCTGCTCAAGAGAAGCTCAGCATTCTCTTTATGTCCCACTTTGCTGGTGGACACAAGTTGTAATTGGGATGATCTTGGTCATCTACAAGAAGAATATGAAAATATAAAATGCTTCAGCACTACATTATTTCTATTCCAAAAGTATAATTTCTTTCAAATCTCTTAATGATCAGAAGACATGTTCTGTACCAAATGTCCCAGTTTAATAAAAAAATTTTAAAGTATTTTTTCCATTACTAAAAGTACATAACTAAGAATAAATAATTCTAATAACAAACTTCTTATGACTTTAGATTTTCTATTTGCATTTGCAAAATAAGTCAAGTCAGAAAGTCTACTTTTTTTTTTTCAAGGAAGTGTACTAAGCACACCAGTCTCACCTGAAATGACACAGAGACTAGGAAAAGTTATCAACCAGTTGCGAATAGGACTGTGAAAGATCTTTTATCTGGTTTTAATTCAGACTTTTGTTCCAAGGTTTTGAAAACAGTTCTGCACATTTAGGACTCATATTTCTAGAAGAGAAGAGTTTAAGGTTGTTCTGCCAACAAAAATGCTAACATTGTATTTATAGAAGCTTTGCTCACTTCCTACAGCAGAACAGATAAACTTTAAATTGTGTCATTTAATAATGGGTAATTAAGTAGTATAAACAAATTAAACGTAATACGAACAATTCAACAGCGCTGAATACACACTGTTGCAATAGAAACAGCAGGTTCTGCTAAAACAGTCTGACACTTCCACAAATCAAAGTTTTGACAAACACTTCTCTTTCCTTGCAAATGTTTTTCCTCCCCGGTCATTCAGCAATTTTAGATTAGTAATTTTCCTGAGTTTTTCTTTTTTTTTTTTTTTTTCAAATGCCTAAGTCCTGCAGCAAGGGGAGACAGTGTTAGGTGTTTCAGAGGGGTGTGAATACATTAACTTCTAGGCACATTAGCAACAAATGTGAAATTTCTCAGCTTCATTCTATACAACTGATGTTTGTTATACCCATATCCTTGATTCTCTGTCTAGGAACTACCCTGCAAGGTTGTAAAAACTACAGCTATTACTAAAAACTACAGCTGTTACTTTGAAATATTTATACCTAGATGCTACTTTTTGGATTACTGTTTTTCCTTCAGACCCCAACTCCTGCTTCATTTGTTAGGTGTGTTGTCCACAGCAAATAATGTTGCCCTTCCCTCCCTCTGCACCACTGGAAATGCAGACTTTGGAGCAGCTCAGCAAGAATCCTTCAAGCCCATCACATGAGAGCTTCACCCACTTTGTGAATGCCAGCACTTGCCACAGCTGCAATCTGGGGACTTCAGGCCACAGCTGAATCAGCACTAGGTTACCTGCACCCGCATGAACTTTACAAGAGGGTATAAAGCCTTCTGGTAGACTTCCAGCCCCCAAAACATCTTCTTCACCTTCCACAACAGCTCCAGCGAGAGCCCAAAGCAGCATCTGTTGCTTCTACCCATCCTGGCCGCAGTTGCTTTGCTTGCTGAAGAACCCACCTCGCTGCTGCAGACCCACTGACCTTTCCTGACATGATGTCCCCAGCCTGGGCTGGACTCTACCCTCAAGTAACAGAAGTCAGACTTTAAGCAGAGAGGAGCTCAGCAGGGCTTCTCTTCTGCTCTGAACACAGGCACTGGCTCTCTCTGACATAAAGGAACACAGTTATGTTATGTTGCCCTGTACCTCTTTTCCCTTTCTAGGGGAAAGAAATGCTAAAAAACCAAGAGCTTTGGTGTCTTCCCCAGAATATCTATGCTTCCGGGTCCAGCCAGGATACTTTGTGCATTTCTTGTGCTGGAAATGAAAGAAGTTCTCAAGTTCAGGCTGTAGAAATAGAAAAGACCTGAAAGTTCCCGTTCCTGAGGCCAAGCATCAGCCAAACAGCCATCACAACCTCTGAGCAATGGACCAGTTACTGCCCAACCCTAGCAGACCTTGTGAAAGGGCTTTGCTTTCATTTAAAAATGCCTTTCTTCTGCCTTCTAGCTTTGAAAGTATGGAAGGGGAGCTATGCTACACTTCTACCGCTTTCAGAACCAGTAATTCTGTTTCACACATCTTTATTTTATCTTTTCAAGAGACAATAAATCTCAAGGTATAAATTGGGAGCAGATGGAGTGGGATGTTAGACTGTCAACTTCCATTAACAACACCGGGAGCTCACCACACACCATGGCCAAGACGGAGCCTTTCATCTCACGCTTGCACAACTGGTGGAGGAGCTACTTGTCTGCGTTAGGGCTATTGACAGAAGAACTCGAGTTGAAACCAGATGTGACTATACTGATGGCCAGCCAATTATTGTTGTAGGATGACTTTACCCATAAATCACTAGATTGTGGTGCTATCTGACTCATTATTAAAGTTGTCAAGAGGACACAGAACAGAACAACAGTGAAAAGCTGCCTGGGAAAGCAAAGGATGATCTCCAGCCTCCCAACCCTTCTTCCCTTCAAAAACTGCAAATTACACTGTCAAAATGGGGCATTTGAGGACTGGAGACCAAGCAAACTGTGATGCCACTTTGTGTTGTCCCATGCAACTGTAAAAAAAGGCAATTTTGGAAAAGCAGCCCTTCTAGCACTTTTCAGTCCAAAGGAAGGTGACTACAGGCATCTGCAAGCCAGGGAAATGCAGCAGGAGCAAGCAAAGACTCCCCAGACGAGGGGGGCTCCTTCCAGCTTCCGAGAAAGAGCAGTTCTGAGAAAAAAACAGCACAAACTTTCTCTCTGGGAAAACCACATGGAGTACATAAACTAAAGTGTGATGTTTAATGAATACCAAACAAAGCAAGCCTGGGGGCCCCTGTGTTACTACCACATTTGCTTTTCCCAGACTTTCAGGAATAAGATGACTGTACAAGAAAGCCAAGCACAAGATGTAAGCTGCTGGTGCCTTCTCTGCTCCCTGCCTCAGCGCTCCTTCACTATTTCTCCAGGTGACCAGCATGCCTGAGTCTTTTCGGTAACAACCTGTAACTCTACACTTCTCATCCGTGTCACTTATGGTCTGCTTATGTTGAAGAGTTGTCAGCCTTATCAGCCAGTTTCCACCACTGTCTGTTCCAAATCTAATTGTGTCCTGCAGCTAAACTGTGAAAATCAGACTCGCCAGCACCCCACCGCTATGAGCTGAACACCATGATGATGAATGAGAAACTGCCACCCCAACAGAGGCCCAGACCTGCACATCCTTCGAGACTGTAAATTCATAGCTTAATTCTCTAGGACACCTAAATAATTTGGAGCGTGAGAGGATACTCACAGAGACAGATTCACAGTCCTCTTCCTTTTTCTTAAAAAAAAAAAAAAACCCAACATAAATTGCTGGGCAATGGAGAAACTGTTGTATTGACTCAGTACCATTATACATCAACCAAACTCCTATACATAGTCAAACATATCATCATGCTGATGCATCACTTAAACAGATGTAAAGCCTAGATATTTTGGAAAGCAAAACTCTGGAAATATAAAATGTTCATTTGGCACCAAAAGCTTTCTCAAGCCTCTTTCCCTCTCAGCTATTTCCTGTTTAATCACCAATACATACATTATACAATTTTTGCAAACTGAAGAGCAACACGCTGCTTTTATGAACAGAAAGAATATAGTCGTTATGACACAAAAACTGAATATACAAGGAAAAATCTTTCATCAAATCTAGTGACTGCCCTAACCTAAAGTAAACCGCAAGATCCATTAGACTATGAAAAAAGCCCTTATTTTGCAAATGTGTAATGAAGTATCTCATCTCAAGATTGTGTACACTCTACAAAATTAATAAGAAATGCTTTGGCAGAAATTCAGGTAGCACACAAAGGCAGAATTAAAAGGAGGTATTTAAAGAACGAGGAGGAAAAATGTTATATCTGAATTCCTAAACTATTAAGACACCTCTCTCATGATGCAAGAGGTCTGGAGAAAGACTTCAGTTCAGCCAGTAGATGACAGTAAGAGCGACCTGGCAGGATGCACATTACCCAGTTTTTATTCCTTAACAATCAGTACAGCAGGCCTTTCAGCATCTTCGGTCCTGACTTCATCACTGTAGCATACTGATTGCTTGTGACAGGTGAAAAAGGACACAAGAGGACAAGAAATGCTAGGGGCAGACAGCTTTGCCTCAATCTTGCTGATCACAGTGTAAAGTATTTTTGAAGTATTATGCCAGCACTTTGATGGAGTCCAAAGGAGGAGATAAGTGTGCAAAGTCAGGGTCAGATGGATTACCTTGGCTGACAAATGTCCTAGTTAATCAGGGTTGTTTGCATACTGTGAGAAACTCAAGTATTTCTGGTAGTGATTCTTCGTCCTTGAATCAACCAGCTCCGTCTTTGGCTTTGGTTGCAATGGGGTGTTTATTAGTTGCACATAACACCCCTCCTGACGTGGGCTCAGTTGCAGCACATAATTGTCTCAGAAAAGATCATGAGGTAATTATGAACAGTTGATTTAAGTCCACCTTCAAGGAACATTTTGAGGAAATCAGAAGGCTCAGGAGATGAATATTGAGTCATTGAGCTTTTTGCTTGTAGGCAGTCACAGCTAATCGAGCCTAGGCAGTTGACAGCAAACCCTGTTGTCACCTGTGAGTGGTTTGCATGGAGTGGTTACTCACCAGCCTCCTCTGGAGCCCCCACATTCTTTTTAGAACAGCTGCAGACAGGACCCTTGGAGGGAAAAGTGCCTTCCCTTCCACATGTATTGGTTTAAACCAGGTAGGACTGCTCATTTACACATTGTGACTTTTGACAAAGGGACAGTAGTCTCTGGCAAAGCTTGTCTAACTCCAGGCACCTTACTCTGAAGGCAGGAAAGCTCTACCTAGATAGAAGTGCAATGTGATGAAGCTTTGAAACCACAGTGTCAACACAAAGAGCAGGCCAAAATATCAATGTTAACAGGCAGTGAGTTATTTTACCATGATGAAAGCTGGCTTGGCCATTTGCATCATCGTTTCAGACTCCATCCATGCTCACACCTTGCTGAGGAAGTTTAACACTAATGTGAATTTTGTGTGCTGCGGAGGCTACAAGTGAAGGCTTAGCACCATGCCACCCCTATAACAGGATGCCAAAAGATCTGATTTGTCTGCTCTGCATATTCCCAGGTACATTCTTTGTGATCTGCCAGAATTTGTCAAAGAACTTGCACCAGTAGCAACTGAAGCTTTTCACTCTCTTCCTATCCTGGCTGTCAACGACCTGTTAAAGTCTAACATCAGCCTTGCCTTAGTCATGTTCCATCCTCATAGTCTTCTGAAGGCCTTTTGAAATGTTTTGCAGATCAAAAGCATCTGCTCCAAATCACTTTTTAGCTGGTCACATTATGAAATCCAACATTCACTTGTCTACCCAATTTTAAAGAACCACTTTCCATAATTTTATCAGTAAACCAGAAATTAAAGTCACGTGACTTGGAGGCTTTACAATTAAACCAAATCATATTTCAGTCACAGGGTTCCCTGGTTGCTCTGAGTGTTAGACTAAATACAGTGTTGCTGTTGCATTAAAATGAGGAAGGACAAAACTTCAATCAATGAAGTATGTGCCCGTCCCTGTCCCGGGGCCCTACAAGCCACAGCTCTGTGTGGCACCGCTCAGAGCACAGCAGTGCTTGCAGATTGTTTAATTTTTGCTTTACCTTCCTACTTCCACAACAACTGAAGAACAATTATTTCCTATGACCCCAAAACATATTTTCGACCAGTCCATCAGATGTACCAAAACCAATGAAGAACCTGTCAGAAAACTTAATTTCCTAAATTCAAACGGCTGCCATTTTTACAGGACACATCCAACTGTACAAATAGCGTTAAACAAACAAATCAGAAACAAGGAGAAATTTGTCAGCAGCCCAGGCCAGCATTCGTGAAAACTGACCACCAGCTAATTAAGTAGAACACAAAAACATAAATAAAAAGCCATAAAGTAGAAACAACCCGGAAGATACTTTCTGGCATATTCAAATGATGAGATTTAGTTTGGCATGTGGTACTCCCACATCTTATGAAATGCTGAAAAGTTGGGTTTTTTAGCATCAAATAAGCATAAACTTTTAAACACAGCTTGCTGAGACAGACAGTGACTTCTCTGCTTTTTGGACATAAATTATTTTTGTTTAAAGTTATGACTACAGTCTCCATGAGATCCAGATGATATCAACTTAAGTGCTGTCTCAAAGAAGTATCAACAGAGACAAGACATTAAAGAAGAGAGAAAGGAAGTACTATTAATCCCCACATTGGAGGATCAAGACCTGAAGCAAAGCAAGGTTAAGTGAACCTTTCCTGTTTACCCACCAAGTCTGTATCTAGCTTGGAAACAAGTCCCAAGTCTCCTAATTTCCAATCCAGCCTTTAAACCACAAAACAGATTTCCTTCCAACTAATAAAGGCTTACAGGAATTTTAGTTCAATGTTTGCACACAGGCAAATCAGTAAATCTTTCATAGCAGGAGACAGAGTACAGATGTACGTGGGGAAAAAAAAAGAATAGATAAAAAGGCTATTTTATTTCTTCTTTTTAAGCGTTTTTTTCTGTTCCTTCCCCAAACCACTCTCTCCTGCCACCACAGGGGCAAATACTTTGTCATCTATCCACATAATGCACACGCAGCATGTTTCACTTGCTGCACCTGTTCTAGCTCTACTGACTTTATCTTTGTTCAGGGAGACAAACAGAACGATGCAAAACCTGCTAAACGAATGGATTAAAGTTAAAGGAAAAACAATTAGACAGATAATATGAATGAGTTTGAAGAGATTACAGGGAGCTACCGAAGTGCAGCTCCCTTCTCAGAACAGCCATCACAGACAGCTCTGCAGATTGGAAGCCGCAAGTTTCTCCTTAGCGATTATAAGAGCTACTGTGAATTGTATATTGTCTGTAATTCCCATCATGAAAGTATAACCTTTTAGAGTCCTAGCATGGGTTTGAGCTCTACAAGGAAACTCCAGGGCCAGGTTGGAAATAAATCAATACAAATTGGTTCTAAACTGAGAAGTCACTATTAGTCGACAGGCAAAGCTATTTCAACCTGCAAGGACAGAAATGAATAAACCCGTATTCCTTTGGTTTGAGTCCCTGTGTCAGAGAGATGACTCACTGGTGTCAATGCACTATAGCTCAAGTTTGACAGAAAGAGCTGCATGTAGCCTATTTCCAGAAAATATACAGAATTTTAACTCTTTGTTGACCTGAAATCACAGTTCGCAGTGAGCCTTTCAAAGTCCACCAGGAGTCAGTCTGGGTACAGAGGATGCTGGGGTGCAACAGTGACAGCTGGCAACGCTGAAACCCACAACTTCCTTGATGCATGTCCTTAATTACTGCTGATATGATGCACTTATGAACCTGCACAACATACCTTACAGGGTGATGTCTATTTACATACGCAGAATACACCATCAAGTTAAAATTTTTTTGTGTGTGTCAAAATACCTACATTTGAACTATAAAAGCACATCCTACTCTGACTGCGGAATGCATCTGTTGCAGCAACTGCTGAGGAGCTGCTGTGTGCCTGAAAGCGGTTGGCAAGTCCTGCCAAGTCAGTGTGCATTCAAAAGAGTTTCCGAGCTCTACTCCTGTCCTCTCAGCAACGTTTCTTTCTTCGGTTGAATGGAAACCCTTGACCTAGTCAGTCTCATTTCTGAACGTAGTCCAACAGCAGTTGAACATCATTTGCAGATTTTCAGGCATCTTCACATGTAAAGTTCAATTCAGAGCCCAAGGTATGCAAGTACCATTTTAAAATCAATAAGTTTAAACACTGCTAAACATTTCTACAAAACTCCTTCAGAATTCTATACCTACAAAACAAAACAAATGGTACACAGCAGGAAACACATTTTCAATGTTCCTTTGGAGGATTTCTTCACCAGTACTTTTATGGATTAGTTACCACATATTTCTTTCAAAAAGAAATGAAGGCAAATGATATATAAAGGCTACCCAGCCAATCAGTTCAGGAAAAGAACTGCTTTCACATCACTGCACACTAGGTTTGTAGGAGGTACACAAGGGCTTTTCTGCAGCCTCAGAGTATGCATAGACAAAGTCGCCAATTTTAAGTTATACAGCACTCAGAATTACAGGTGCTTTCAGTGAAAGCAAAGGATATCAGCTCTGTTAAAACCTTAACATAGAATCATAATGGGGTTTGATATATTTTAACATTGGACTGGTCAAAGCAAAGGCAAAGGCTCATCTAGCCTAACTTCCATCCAATCACCATTTTCCTCTCAGCCAAGTGTTCCCAAAGACTTGCACAGCAGGAAGCCTAGACTACACGTGGAGGACTTAATTGGAGGCTTAGGATAGATAAGGCTTTGTAATTGCATAGCAGAATAAAACTGGGATGGGAGGCAGACTTACCCTATCTGGAGAATACACTAAGCCAAGTGAAGAAACCTAGGTTACCAAAGGCAGCATCTATTTGTGAATTGCTAGGTAACAGTGATGCAAAGTAACTTAAATGCAGCTCTTCAAACATACACCTAAATACCAGAATATAGGCATCACAAAAGCCAACATACTGCCATATTAACTTTGGAGACATAAGGCGTTAAAGAGCTGAAATGCGGTAAGGTCAGGATAATCATTAGATGAGAACAAACAAAATTATCTTTGTCAAAAACAGACCGAGACCGTCTTTTTTTATATTCTGGTCATAAAGGAAAAAGGTTTAATTTCTGCTTCCTTCAAATGTACTAGAATAACATCACCTAATCTGCATAATTTAGATGCAAGAGTTTATATCCAGTACAAATCAAAATCACAACAAAGTGAGAAAAAAAGTGTTCTTCAACAAAGTGGATGAAAATCTGTACAGATTTATGCAAATTGTACTTTCTTATTAAAACCTTACAACTTATTAGTAATAAGGTGTATGAATATTTCCTGTTTGCATGGAGTGCACAGAGTGGAAGGACTAGAGCAAGCCCTAAGATCAGAAGCCCTGGCTTGAACTGTGCCACTTATGAACCCCTCAACAGCCAGCTCTACCATGGACCCCCAAAACACACACAGCGGATCCCATGGGAGGGTGCTGCCATGTAAGATCTTGATGTTACCACATTTGCCCTTCTCTACCATAGTATGTCTCACAGCTGCATCCATGCAGATGGCTGGACTTGCTCCGAGATGCCAGAAGTGCCTTGAAACACCTACACAGTGGTCTCCAACCCACACTGCTGCTAAGCGTGCAATGCAGAAGGCAAGACCCAAGAGTGCCAGTATGTACCAGCAAGGCTGTGGGTACAGCAGCAAGAGCATCCAGTTCTGCCTTCACATTACAACAAGGAAAAAGCAAATGCTGGCAGCAGGCAGCAAATTATAGGGCTTGCACTTCTCTGCTCCCTCAGTCCAGGTGTCCAGAGTTTAGGGCACAGATCAGCACAAGCTGCAAGCTTCATGCAGGAAGAGAGTACAAGCTAATGTACCTTCTGCAGCACTATGGCAAAGTCTAATGTTTCTCAAGGGCTGTTGCTATAAAAGACCTTCAATACACTTGATCTCATTTACTTAAAAAAGACTGTCAGAAAGACTTGTCAGCAACTTCTTGGAAAGGCAGCAGAGGGAGGAGAAGCAGATTGTTAACATTAGAATATCACCTACCATCTGGATGCGTTTAACATAGGATCAGATATAAGATTTGGACATAAATTTCCAGTCCTTGGTCTCATGCCCAGACAAAACTTGATCTCAAGAACTTGCAGACATGTTCTTGTCTGTGGGATGGAGCAAGTTAATAAAAGGTCTCAACAGTCCGGCAGTTTCACTACATATACTCCCTTGCACTTCTTTTTAAAAAATGATAAGTGCATTTAAAAAAAAAAAAAAAGAACTACAAAAAGCCAATAAACACCTACAAGCTCTACTGCACACTGAAGAAAAGAAAAAAGAAGGAATAGGAACAGACAGGAGTATTTCAATCCCTGAAATTCCGCAGTTTCAAACAGTCAACTAATAAATAGACTTATTGATAGGCACTGGCTGAAAGGAAGCTCAGAACTGCTGCTTATTAAATGATGATCTCAGTCCCAGTGTGCTTTTGAACAGAAGGATCAGTGTAAAATACATGGAGGAATGGAGAACACAAGAAAATAACCATGTACTTGGCAGGGAAGTACTTTGAAAAGTTACTTAAAATATAAGGAAATTAAATGCTGCATTCAGTGAGGTGGTTTATTATCGACAAACTGTGTTTTGCAGCATCTGTATAACTACAATGGATTTGAATTCCAAGACAAATCTATAATCCCCCATGAAATTCCTTGCTTTGAAAAACAGTGCCTCATCACATCACATTCATCACAAATTCCCCAGTATCACCACAGCCATCAGTTTCAGTAAACAGTTTCAGTAAATAGCCACCAGATTCAATAAATAGTTCAACATGCAGAAAAATGTGACTTTGCCTGAAAAATCAAAGAAATTCAATTTACCTGGTCTGTCAGGTACACTCAATCCTTGCAAAGCAGCAAGGTCCAACACACCGAGCACCAGCCAGAGCCTCTCTGCATCAGCTCTTCAAGGTGTACTCACAATACTATTCTTGAAAAACAGCTGCTAATGAGCAGCAGAATAAAATAATTGATACTGGGTAAAATAAAGGAGGGCAATACTCTTCTTGCTAGCAAACAAAAGCAGAAAATCACTTTCCAGACCCAGAAGCCTGGGCCTATTTCTTAGGCTCGCTTTCTCCCTCCTGGTCGAAGAAAAGACTTAGAGGGGCCTGAGAAAAAGCCCCATTCATCAAAGATGCCCTACTATTTTGTTAATACCTAGATTTATAGGCAGCACATGAAAGAATGACTACAGTGAGCTCTGAGTGCTTTTAATAGCACTTATACCCCAAACATATTGATGTGAAACACAAGTCTAATACTAAGAGCAGGTAACTATGCTATCAGCAACACAAATTCACAAAACCCAAATACACTTCTTCAGGAAAACCAGCAGCAGCCTTGCCCTTACAACTCTGCCCATCTTTCTGCAACCCAAACCAGCACATCCTAGGTAAGGTCGCCTCCCCTAAAAATGACCTTTTTAAAATCAAATAAAAACTAGAGCATAAAAATTTTAGGGCTTTTTTGAAACTAAATTATTTCTACATTTTAAACATTTATTGTCAACACCAACACCTAACACTAATCCACCAGTACCCATTTGAGAAACTTAATATATGTTTTGCACTTGCCATAGTGTTTTCCAATATTTATTTCTTAAATAAGTAAACAAGAAGTCAGAGCAAGAACAAAACATATTTTTGGTAACGGTTAGGGTAACGGCTTTGGGGTAACAGTTTTAAATTGAAAGAGGGGAGATTTAGATTAGATACCATTAAGAAATTCTTTACTGTGAGGGTGGTGAAACACTGGAACAGGTTGCCCAGAGTGGTTGTGGATGGCCCAGCCCTGGAAGTGTTTAAGACCACGGGGCTTTGAGCAACCTGCTCTAGTAGGAGGTGTCCCTGCCCATGGCAGGGGGATTGGAACTTGATGATCTTTAAGGTCCCCTCCAACTCTAACCATTCTATAATTCCTTGATTTTTCTGGATGGAAAGCATTATTTTGTGGTGAATTACTTTCTCTCCCCCTTGTTCTTTTTACAATGAGAGAAAGCAAAAAAAGACATTTCAGATCACAAAATGCTAAAGATTAAAACAAGAATTAAAAAACCCAAACACATCCTAAATCAACCCACAACTTTTGCTGTAGCTTTTCACCGTACCCATTCCTTACATAGCCAAATGGTGCTGCAGACGTAACTCCACCACCCACATAATCAGGCTGTCACTTCCCAAGTCATTTATTGCCTGCACCGCTGGCAGCTTTACACCTACACGGTGTCTTCTCTGCCAGGGAAGGTACCTTCCTGCCACGGGGAGGTAGCATATAGTCACTAATTTGTGAAAACCGAGCAAAGACACATTGTTAAGTTAAAACACGCAAGGTCAACTGAAGGCAAGTAATAAAGCCCTGCCCCTTGCCCACTTATCTTACAGGACAAATAATGCACACCCTCCCTGCTGTAGGAGTAGGGGTGATTGAAGGATGCAGGAGAAGAAATGGCTTTTAGCAAGTTAACCGAGTCAGTGGGCACTGACAAGATAGACCTGAGGAAGGGACTGCGTACCCAAAAGCCTGCCCTATTCCAAGTCCCACATTGCCAAAGCGCACACCTGTTTGCCAAAGAAGGACGTTGCCATCTGTTCACCAGGCCACAAAGTGCTTACATTTTTGATCAGGCTGCACATAACAGAGAAGCTGCAACATAAGAAGCCCTTTCCCCAGGTTACAGGAAGAGCTGATGCGTAAGCAAGCACGCATTTTTCTCACAAGAAATTTTGATGAAAAATAACACATTATCAGACCTGATTAAAAAAATATTTTCTTGCTGAAAAAAGAAACATTTTCACTTTGGTGGCCCAAAAGAGAAACAGTCCCATATTTTCCAGTGTAACTGAACACATTTCTTACAGAAGCAGAAGTCTTTTTTACAACAGCTATCTGATGAACTAAGCAATCTCTGTTAAAAAAATGTACCATCTCAAACATTTGGAGAGAACACGCTCTATCAGCTCCACATAAAAAAGAGAAGAGTAACCTCATAGAAAAGCTCTGAAAACGCACAGCTCACATTCAAAACCACTGTATATCACAAGAATTAGTGAGGAGGGATTACACTAAAATATGCCGTTACAGCAGTATTAACTCTTTAACAACCTGTGTGCATATTTGTGTGCCTGTATACACAAGCATATGTGTATACATACACACAGAGGCATATATATACACATGTATGTCTGCATATTTCATAGTATGTCCAGGGTAGGAGTATAGCTGATTCAAAGGGCAAAGTTGTTTTAAGCAAATTATCTGAAGCGAAACATTTAAACCATTGTTTCTTTCCCAGCTGCTGTGACACAGAGCGTGGCTGGGCTTGGCTCTGAACCACAGCCTCATTGACTCCGTGGAGCTGCATTGACTAGCAAGGCTGAATTAACCTACGCTAGATGCAGACTGTTTCTCTCTCTCTTTCCCCATCTCTTACTTATTATTATTTTATTTTTTAAAAAAAGGCGTGGCAAAAATGACAATAGCAGCCGCCAGCCCTCAGTACAGTAACGCAAGGGATCAGGTCTGTAATTTACCATATGAATAATCATGAAAGTTAGTGAAGTGCATAGCAAATTGCTGATCATAGCAGGAGCTGCTTCTTACAGAAGTCGGTATATGTGCTGGTATAACATAACACGTCACTGTAGCATAAAGCTTATTTTGAAGGATTTTAAGATCCTGAGAGGAGAATTATTCTCTTTGTAGAGTCTATTACTATGACAATGTAAAGCTAAGTCAGAAATCTTCTAAAGTACATTTAAACAGCAATATTCCTCAGCTGTTCTACAGCACTGATTTCCTCTCATCAGCCAGCACGGGGAGGCTGTGTGTGTTAGGTAGTGTGTTTATATATGCGAGAGCAGAGTGAGAGGATAAAATCCACATTAAGAACAGCTGTGCAAGACTTCCCTTCACTATGAAAACATATTATCCTTCAGCTATATCATCAACATCAGTATTACAAGTCAATATGCTTTTAAGTTGAAAAGCTCTAAATTGGTCACAAATTATTTAAGATACAAGCACATGAGTCTCCACCAAAAAATCTGTTATAATAGGGTACACATAAAGTAGTGTGAACAAAAAGTCCATCCCATCAAAGCTCATGGGAATTTTGGTACCAACTTAAACAGAGCTTGAGTTTTTCCCTACTGCATCCATATACCCAGTTTCCTCTTATCATCGCTCCAGCCCAAAGTGTTAATCTTGCAGTCAAGGTACACTGAAAGTATTCATGGAAGAAAAGTACATTTATTGCCTGTTCAGGCACTTCCCAGTACTGACAAGGACTCGAGCTGCATCACACTTGCAAGCTACAAAGCGACATTTGCTCATTTCTTATCACCCTGAAAGATCCTTCAAAATAAGCAGATTGAAATGGTTTACAAAGCAACTGTCACGCTATTGTTCCCACTAAAGAACACAGTGTGAAATTAGTTTGTTCTTTTTAAATTGTAATTTAGCCATGAGCAAAACTGGATAGATGTGTTTGAGCTAATAGGTACGACACACCATCATTTTACTACCCAGACCTGTTTAATCAAATTAGTTTTCACTCATTCTCAGCTATAGCTGTGGAAGCATGTATGAACACAGTAACGTCCATCCCTACCCAGGAACAGGTTAAGGGCATAATATAACTTCTATTTCTATGCTACACTCTGAAATTGGAAGGCTTTTCTGAATCAGGACAAGTCAAATCAAACCAAACCATCAGCCCTTAATTCAGACAAAGATCCTGCTCTGATTAAAATTTCTGTTTATTTTCATTAAAAGCAGCAAAACCTTTAGCTGCTCTATAGCTTTGGGTAGACTTTAATTTGCAAAGTAGAGAGCATTGTTTAAAAGGTAGATGATATTTTTAGAGCACCTGAGAATTAAAGGATTTATCTAAGTCACACAGAAGCATCAATTCCTAACAAAAAAAAAAAAAAGGTGACTTTATGAGTATACAAGATTCTATACCATTTAGTTGCTTTATCCTCTCTGCTTTGACAGGCAAACTTGTGCCATAAACAAAGCCTTTGTAAAATGTGATTGTTTTCCATCCTTCATAATGAGCCCTTGTATTCCCCGAATTGTCAGCTTGATATTAAGGAATAACAATAATTTTCTATTATAGCATAGTGCTCTAAAAAGCATTTAACAGTTCTTCTTTGCTACTGAACGATGAGATTGCACTAATTAATTGCATTCCCTCTATTTTATGTTTCATAAAAACTTTAGGAGAGATTTCAAAGGCACAAAAGGACATTTAAGCTGCCTACACTCGCTAGAAAACAACCACGTGTGCCCTTAAAAATTTCTTCCTAAACAAAATGGCCATAATGAATTAAGTTAGAGTTTTCTTGGTTAGAAGGTCTTAAAAGTTCCTGTTACAACTAATACTCTAATCCTAGAGATGCTTGGTCCTTCCAATTTAAATCTAAATTGGATTTAAATACACTGAAGTCAGTAACATTTCCCTCACATGAGTACAGTTTTACCATAATTGAACAGGCCTGTTACACCTAAAAAATTACCGCACAAACCTAAACAACAGAAAACACCTAATTGTTTTTGGTTTATCCATAAATGCAGGATGGATTGATCGTCTAGATTACAAAAATACAGACAGTAAAATTAAGAAAAGCAGAATAAATATATCAAATATAAAACAAAAGCAAAAGATATAGGAGTGGGAAAATGAAGATATGTTAAGGTAGAATATGAATAATTTTTCTTCTGTAATGACAGTGCAATCTGTAAGCTATTTGAGAAATGCTGAGCACGATGACAACAGACTCTTATTTAACAAAATACAAAATTGTGTATCAATATCAACCAGCTGTAAATTAATGCTTCATAAAATAAGTTTCATCATGTGTTAATGCAAGGAGGTAAAATAAGGGATATCTGTGCTTTATATGATCTCATGTCAGCACCAACACTTTTCTTTCTTATATAATCAGGACGTAGGATGCCTATTACTAGGACACCTACGTAAATATTAAATTAGGACATTTGTTCTTCTAAATTATTACAGTTAAGTCACTGGAAAAAAATCCTTTTACATCTACAAATCTAACATTAATCAAACTCTCAACAGAGTAAAGCTACTGCATAAATGTATCACGCTCATAGAGGTAATATTTAATTTTGAAGTTTAAGTCCAAAGAAATATTTTTCAATGATTGTGAAATATTGTAAGCCTCAGTTTGAGATTGGCATTCAAGGAGAAATCAACACCATGGCCATAAAAATGCAGCACCTGTATGGCACAGGGGCTGTACACTTGGTACCACTCACTGTCAGACTGTCCGTATTTCCAATCACTGCAGCTACCGTAACAAATAACTCGGGTCTAAACCATGGAAATTATTTACCCCTTGAAACTATAATTTCTAAGTATTTTTAAAGACAGACAGTTTGTGCCTATTTCTGTTAAACACGCTGGGCTAAACCAGACAGTAGATCAATGTTCAGTTAGATGAGAAATGTCATGCAGGGAGGGGGATAGACATCTGAGAGCCAGCTCACAGCATCTCTTTCAAGTCACCAGGTCAGGGATTGGTTTTCAAAGTGGGTTAGCCCAGCCCCTCTGAAAGCCAGGGGTTTCCAGCAACTGATAAACAGCCCTGGGGCATTTAGTACTCTGGCTCTCCCCAGTAAATTGGCAGATGCTCCAGGCACTACCTTCATTCTAAGGAATGTTTTGTCACATAGCCACAGCTTCATCCTCAATATTTTCTGCTCATTTCTAAATGAACAGATAGTGGTTTGTGGCTTGAAAAAAGAAAAAATTATTAGATCTCATCAGGTCTTTACCTAATCTCAGTGAAAGGATGACCTTGTATATTTGCTGAACTAACTGTGCAGCACACAGAGGAACTCCAAGGTATGTCAGTGAAGCCCAATTTTAGAAAAAAAAGAGCACGGGATCACTCTGGTGAGCTAAATGCAGTAGATAGGCACAGCAGAAAATTCAGAAGTAAAACCAAAGGCTTTTGTAAGGTGAGGAATGGTAACATTATCTAATAAAAATACCAGCATCCTTATCTCAGTGTATCACTACAAACTTCTGCTGGACAATTCAAGATTTTGTAAGTGGGTCCAGTGCTGAGAAGAAGTTACAAGTCAAAAAGCACTGAAACCCCATGAAAAATTGCGTGTGTTCTTCCAGCAGAACTAACAGCCTCCCACACACACTCTTAACCAACACCGCTTCTCTCTCTGACTTGGGCACAACAAAACAAAGTGAAACCAAAGCATTTTAAATACTTCAAAACCAGTTTTTCTGTCTGCATCACCCACACAAACAATGAGCAACTGCAAGGAAACCCATGGAATTGCTCCACCTTCCCTCTGCAGTACAGCAGAGCTGACTACGGCACCCTCCTCTCCCACATTAAGTATTGATAAATAAAACGTGAGAAGGCTCAAACTGAAACATCCTATTGCTGGTCTCTAACAAGAGCCCCGTGTTATGTCACACTGGCTGCATTCCTACATGCTACCAGTACAACCCATGCCAACTGCATCCTCCCTGCTCTCAGAAATTGCTGTTTCAGAGTCACCTCCAGGGTGTGGAGGAGTAAGTTTTGTTTTAACAGCCTCCATTACAGGTCTGCAGGGTAACTTTTGGGCTACAGCTAGGAAACGCTGCCCAGGGAAGGCACAGAAACAGCACAGACTGGCCTGACCCAAGGTCTTGTTCCCAGAAGGTCCCAGTAGCTGCCCCCACTGCACAATCTGGTGAGTGTCTCAGCAAGCAACATTGCACTGAATGGACCAAAATCAACTTTTCCTTTTTGAATCGCACCATTTCCAGTCAAGCACAAAGCAACTACTTAGAGATCTAACCAGCTGAGACCAGTCTTGATGTGATTAAACTCCTGTCTGTGCAAAACCAAAGGTCACCAAGTCGGACTGCAGTGTGACAGAGAGGGAAGAGCGTGCTGCCAGCACGACGCTCTCGGAGGGAACCCACTAGCTGCATTTCACACCACGGGATACCTCCTGCCTGTATCAATTCTGGCAACAGACTGCAAAGCCCATCTACCTTAAAAAGTTTCTCACGGAGAAGAAAAGACGGTTGGGTAAACACCTCAGCTGGAGCAAAGTACTGGATTATTTGTCGCTCAGCATGGCTGTGCAATTTTAAAGGTAAGACCAGCATCAGGATTTTATCTGTTATTATAATAAGGCTTTGTCCATGACACAGCTTAATTGCGTTCAGCTTTGTGTACACACCAGGATGAAGTCTATATTTAATAAACTTTGCCACAACACCTCATCAGGAAATACACTTATTATAGGTAAACTTATCTTCACTATTTATGGTTTACCTTTGCCTAACTCAGCAACACAAAATGAGCTACATCAAGAAAAACTAAACAAGGCATTTTTATGCTGGTATAGTAATGTTTATTGTCAGGGCTTTCATCAGTGTAAGGTGATAAAAAAAAGAGTTAGAGATCCTTGGTCTCTCGTACCTCTTACTGCTGAGAAATGAAAGTAGTGACTGCTGACTTGGCTGGGGTAAGTCCCCTACCCTAAAAGGCTTATAAACTACATCAAGAATTACAGAAGGGAAACGAAAATGTTACTTTTAGTCCACTCGTGGGAAAAAGGCCAAAGGTAGAGTGACTTGGCCAAGGTGAAGCCAAAGCTCTCTAGCTGAAATGGAAACCTGTTCAGTTTACTCAGGTATTGATCCACGAGACCTAACCTCTGTACACCATCAGAGTGCAATTTTAAAGGCATACAATTTTAGCTTTGTACCTTTTATTTTAGGATAGTTCCTCTTACCAAGAGGAATGCATGACATTCATTCACAGTGGATAAACAGTCTAAAGAAGAGCAGATATATAATAATCTCAGCAAACGATCAGTCACTTGCAAAACACTCTTCCCCTTCACTATTTTATTGGGAAATGCAACCTTCCTAGAAGTCAAAATACCGGTATCATGCATGGTTATGCTAATGGAAATGTGTTTCACACTGGCATCTTGTCTTGCCAACAGCACTATTAACAACCCAGGGAAACAAAACAACGTGTACTTCAAAACGCAACAGGCACAAACACACAGAACGTGCCAGAATGCTGGGTAACCATCCTATTAAAAAAGTAAAGGCTTTTACAACCCCCAGCCAGGCGCAAGGTTGGATTAAGTCGGGAGGAGATGCTAACCGTATCCTGCTTGACCGGTAAATCTTCCAGACAGTTCTGCACTTTCAAAGGCAATTTCACGTGACAACTTTCGACCCATTTCAGGATTTCAAGGCCATCATGTCGCCTATGGATGGGGCTGTGATTGCTGATGGATGCAATTAGCACATAATAATAGGCTGTAAATTCTCCTCTCAGGTCAGAGATCAAGTGCTCGGATTGCTTCTAAACCAGTAAAATGCTGTGGCACACGGTAGCCACAGACTAATCCCCAGGACAGTATCTATTGCAAACAACTCCCCATCTCACAAATTAACCAATAATCTTAGGCATAATCCCTCCCTGCCATGGCATTTTTCATACTATTTACATGGTAAATTGGGGCCCAAGTTTACTGATTCTTACGCCAGTGGTTCCACCGTGCACTTAGGAAGTTCACAGAAGCACATTTTGCTCTTGAAACAGAAGTAGCTTGTGTCCCAATTCTACTGATACCTTGCAAATACTGGCTTCCACACACAATCCCAATCACAGGGAGTTACAGTCAAGGCCAGCATTCCTCTAAACATTGTGAATTTGGGAATTCAGCACTCTCCCCTTCCTCTGATGCCTATTTGCAACACTGCTTTGCCTTAAAGTAGGGCACCGTAAAACACGATGATGCAAAACAAAAAAGCCAAACAGCTAAAGCTACTGTCAGAAATGGTTGGGATCAGCGCACACAGGGTATGGTGTGCATCTCCTCAAATTTCTGCTTGCCAAACAGAGCGCCAGTTCGGCTAGAGCAGGATGCCTTGGAGGCTTCATTCACGTACTTCTAACGTTTTTATCCGCCAAGATATTTTCAAGCTATTTCTTTCTGGAGTGTCCTGAAAGGAATATATCAAAACATAAGGATTTTTCTTGAGGTTTGAGGTCTGCTTCAAAAATACCACTGAGGTCAATGCAAGTCTTTGTTAAGCTCTAGCTTCAGCCTTTAGGAAAAACATGAACAGAAAGAAAATTTAACACTTGCATACAACTTCTCAAACAAATCTGTGCCTGTCCTCTGCTGAGCATTCCTGGGCCTACACTACCAACAGTTATAAAATCCTCATGCATTGGATCACTTAATTACTTACCAACAGAGAATAGTTATGAATGCACTTATTAAATGCTGTATTTTATGCTTTCAAATGGTTCTTGTTTTTTGGATGTCAAGATCTCAGCTGATGTTTTACTGAATATACAGTGCAGTCAGGTGGTAACCTGTACATTTTTCATGGCTGCATTGGTACTCCAAAAGGCACTCTTTTTCAGGAGTGATCCCTGGGCACAGGCCAAATGATACAGAATAACTGATGTCTACACTTACCAGAGCTTACCCGTTCAACAGATTAGTCATAACCAAACAACCAACGAGATGAAAACAACCATCCCCTGGACCCTACATGGAGCCTCTCATACCTTGTGACATATTTATTATCTTTTGCGTGCTCCCCTCTCTCCCAACAAAACATACAAACCACTCTAAAAGCTGGGTCATAGCCTCCCCGTAAAACACCCACTGCGACCAAGTGCTGTTGGGGTGGTGCTATGTTAGAGCAACAAGGAGATTCCAGTGACCTGGAAACACACACCAGCATTTGTCTTTTTCAGATACTGCCAATCAAAGAAAGAACAACCACTTACAGAAAAGCCTGATTTTACAATTTTTAAAACCTACATATCAATTATGCAAATGAGTTACAGCTTAATGTTTACATTAAAACCAATAATACATGCCAAGAGGTACTCTGTCTCACCTGTACCAGAAGCATAAAGCCTACTTTAAATACTTTCGGATCTACTTTTATTTTTAAAGGCTGCAATGGTAAATATGCATAATGATGAAACAAACTGTTGTAACATACTACTAGAAAAACATTTCCTCAAGCATCATTAACTCCATATTAAACCAAATTAGGATACAGCAAGTAAATCTACTATGTAGAAATGAATGATGTATTTGCATTTTAGTCACACTATAACATTATACAGTTGGGCCTGACTGCCACCTTCATCTGCAGTAACTTCGTCACTGAAGCTCTAAGACAAGGTCTACAGGTCTCTGCCTGAGCACTGCTCAGGAAAGTCAACCAGCATTAGTTTCACGTATGACCTAAAGATTAGTTAAACTCTATGAGTATGCTTTCCTTCAGAATTAAAGTGACTTTAATATGCTTTAATTACTTAACTTTGGAAGTGAAATAAACTAAATCAAATTAGGCTGCTTTAATGGTGAAGAAAAGCACCCACACAGAGGTTTGACGCAGCGCAACAAGCTGCTTTAAAAATTAACTCGTATTATTTTTCCCATGTGTCCATTCATTTACAAACCCTTTAGGAAGGTTATAGTTTTAAAACTATTAATCTGATTAAATGAACTTTCACTTCATCAAATTACATAATTCCACTTTCTAGTGTGAAGAAATCACTAAATATTAAAGTGAACTCTCTGGTAAAGTCATCTAGCTTCAGAGGAAACAGTATTTTTGCTGTGGTACTTCAGTGAGTTTTACTAAAGGATTACAAAAACACTCACCTTTTTTTACAATTTGAGAAATGATGTCCAGTGCGGTATTTCAAGGAGTGGAAAAAGGGGTTTGAAATACCTTTTTGGTTTTGCTTAACTTCATGAGCAACTTCAGGAACAGAGAGCATGTTCCGTATCTACTAACATAAACACGTTTCCAGCTACAAGACCTCTAGCATCTTATATGGCCTTCCACGCAAAACTAATTCAGGGAAATTGAATAATAATGGTTAAATCATTACCAAACAGCTCAGGGGAAAAGACCAGGCAGTTAAGTAAAGCTGAAAGGATGACTGGATATGTACCATCTCAAGAGAATTGGGCCAGTGGATGCTGTTGACAGAGAAAGAATGAGAGAAGATGAATCCAGAATGAGCACTAAGGTAATCTTGAACACTCCAAAAGCACCGCTAGCTTTTTTTCCCAGATAATTTAAACCTCAGCCAAACACTTTCCCTTCTGTCACGTTTGCACAGAAAGTCTGCAAACACAATTACACTAAAAGTGGAGAGGTCTCTCTATAGAGCTCTAAAAGAAACATCTCTTCACAGGACAGATTTTAACCATGCAGGTCATATATGTGCATTTTTATAGTACCTATAGTACCTAGTACACATGCATCTGTCAATTTCCAACTGCACCAGAAGATGTGTTTTAGAGACATTCAGATTTCTTAGCAGAGATAAGCTGGTAATAAGAAAGTACTCTCAGGTAGCCCTTGCGCTCCTGAACAAGTCAGACACAGCTTGCATCAGGAGATCCAGCTCTCAGCAGAGCCTGACCAGAGCCACCATTACTGTGAGGAGTAAGACCTTGTTACATGCTTGTACATCATGAAGAAATGGGGCACAACAGCAAATAATTAGGTACATCACAAAAGTCTGTGTTTTCTTTAACTACTCCCATAATAGCCACATTCAAAACTAAGTCACCAGTTAGATGGGTATGTAAGCTATTTTAAGAGCTTTGACAACTGCCCTCTGGAGTCTGATAGAAGTTAGCAGCACTTATGACAAGTAAACTAAAACTAATGGGCTTAAAAATATTATAATCCCCAAAATAACAGTAAAACCAAAATCAGTGGTTTGCAAGCTTCTTTTTCTTTAGACCTTTGTGGCTCACTGAATTAAGAACAGGGGGCAATTTCAGCTTTACATCCGGTTTTCAGACTGTTTAAGATGTGGCAGATGCATGCTTAATTACAACATGTTTGAAGTTGGTACGAGGATCAAAAGGGAAGAAATGTTACATTAAAAAGGAGAGAGCTGATCTAAAGCTACAATTAAAAACATGAACTCAAGGGAAAGAGTTGTTTGACTACATAGAGGAAATATTATACACAGAATTGAGATTAGTATTATACTTCTAGAACAGAAACATGCAAGCTAGCTAAGTAGCAGCACATAATAATTGAGCTTTACACAGCTGTAATACTCCTGCCTGTATTTGTCTCACCTTCAGATGTTTCCATAATTTATTAATTTATTAATTTAGTATGCTTATTAGACATAAAAAGCATTTTAAACTTTCTCAAGTTTCGACTTGTAATAACCTTAGAAATACTTAATCATCACTGTTGCATTTAGTACTGTGGTTAACACAAAGTGTTTTACAGAGATTGGTGACTATATTTAACATAGATGAAAACGAAACAGGTATCCCAGAAGACAGAGAAGGACCTGCTCACACTTACCATATTCTCTGCCTTCTACTCATAATACCTTCAGCTTGCACTGGAAATAAAGATTACTGGTCATTAAGTACAGCATTCAGCCACAGGGGTTAGAATGGTCAAGCCACACTTACTCACGTCTGCCTTACCAGCCGGGCAAATGCTATCTGTGAAAAATGCAGCCAACTGACATCAGCAACTTCCCTGTTAGCCACTTACAACAAAGTGGTAAAAATTTTAAGCAAACGCTGAACACATGCTGTTGTGGAGCAACTACAGGAGGAAGCAAACACCCTTAGCTTTCCTGGGAATATTGGGATGCTTCAGAAAAGGTTTGCCTGCACGAGAGCTGGTGTAAACTTCCTAATACAGTCACAACCAAAATGACAGGGAGTTTTCCCAGTGAACAAACTTGATTTTCTCTTCCTCTCTGCCACTTGCTCCCAGTATCTGCCATAACTAGGACACATTCCCTTCTGTGTCCAGCTCCCCTTCTACTTCCCTGTAGGCACAGCAGAAGGAGAAGGAAGCCCTGCTGACCTGCACAATTGATATGCAGCTCCAAGATACTCCAAGGGCAACTCTGCAATTCCTTTTCCTACAGCCACACTCTCCTCACAGTCCCAGAGCCAAGCACAGGAAACATATGTTGGGGCAGAGAGCAAATGCTGAGATATATCCCTGCAATCTCAAGGAAGCAGGTGGTTCCTCAAAGATCATTGCCAGTTCCCGCATCTCAGAGCGGTCCGTGCCCTGGGTGTGGCAGAGGTATAATCAGTCCTTAAATATCCTTTTCTTCTTCGCGCTGTTCAGCCCCCACACAGCAAAGCCTCCATTTCGTTATGTCTGGTGACACCAAAGTAGCAAGACACACAAGTTTCCTGTTTTCATTGTTTAGCACACTTTGGCAGCTATATGCTCAAAAACAACCGATTCGGGTCATTAATCAAATCAACAGAGAGCTGGCTAACAATCTGTTTTAACTCAGTTGGCAACTGATAGCTGTCTTCATTTCTGATTTTGTGTAGCCACAATTAGTTTTNNNCCCCATTAAAAACTCTTTTTTTTTTTTTTTTTTTTTTTTTTTTTTCAAAACAAAGGAAACCAATTCCGGGAATTAAATTTCTGATGAGAATAGTTGCACTCGCTTCTTCAGGGAGCCCTTACTGAGAATAATCCATGATTGTCACTCAAAATTAGCTGTTTCCTTCAGCGTTGCTGCCAGTAAGTTGTTGAAAAATGACGGCCAAAAGGGGAGACACACAAAGCAAGTGGACATCCAGATATGGTAAAATCTTGAAACCTTGGACACAGTCCAAAACTTATCCCTTTGCCAACATGAAAACACATCTCAGTTTACCCAGAAAACTTAGAGAGCTCTATCTTTATATGATTCAAAGACCACATGTGTCTCTCATTCTCACGAGAAACACACTCACCTTAAAAAAAAAAAAAAAAAAAAAAATTAATAAGCTGTTATAAACTACTACTAGTAACAAAGACTAAAACAAAAAAATACTTTAAAGATAATAAAAATACTAAGGAAGTTATTCCATCTTACCAAGCATGGCCTACTATAGGGTCGTGACCAAATACCTCTTTTTCTTCCAAAGACATGAGACATGCATACTATAAATAAACAAGTTAAAGATGTGCATCGATATCACAGATGCTACCTGCTCCCTCCACCATCCTTCATTCGCTACAGCTCATTTCTGATATTGTCTTTTTCTCCTTTCCCTTTGCAGGCAATAAGAGAGTGCAAGAAAATGATGCAGCCTGTCAAACGCTATCAGGTACATTAGCAATTGTCTTACTCACTTCATATAATTTCTCACTCTGGATTTCTTGTATTCAAGCAGTGCATCCTAGCCAGTATCAGCTCATACATTGCTCTGCAGGATGAGAACTTGTGTTAAGACACTACTTGTTCCTCAGAGAGTATTATACACATGCTTGGGCATTTTAATTATTATTACTTAGTAAAGTGCAGGTGGGAAGAGGCTTATCAAATGGTCAGCATCTATGCACTTGAAGCTTCGCTTCAGCCACTGTGGTCTTTCTAGAGGTAAAATTACTTCTTGTACATATTAAATGGTCTTACTGTAACCTGACCATAGGAAATAAACATTCTGCTTTGGACAGTTGCTTTCATGTGTAAAAATCTAGGAACTCTACATGAAGGATACCGCTGTTACTATGACCAGCAAGTATATGATGGACTTCCACACCACAAAATTCACAGGGTCAGCCTATATATTTATGATCTGTTTTGCAGTCTTTCAAAGTGCTTGAAGTTAAGATGGAATGAACGCAAAATCAATGCAAAATCTTTGAAAAGAAGCATCAACCAGCCAGTCACAGTGTAAACACATTCTGAAGTCATGACAGTAAAGCCTCTCAGAGTACGAGTAAAGACAATGTTTTTGTTGGAGATTAACTAGGACTATTTGGGCATTTTGGATTAAAAGACAACTATGCAAATAATTCCAATCACTATGTAGATATGTAACATGTATCTCCCTCAAAAACTAGAAAACAACTCCGCTCTAATGTTGTAGCATCAGAAGTAACAGTCACCAAGAAAACAAATTTAACTGTGTAATGTTTACAAGAACGTCAGTTAAAAAGAAACAAATGTTTAAAAACCTCAACCTTCTATATTTGCATATAATTGAGCCACGATCAGATGAAGCCACATTCAAAGTCCTACCATCTTTATGTAATGCCATCAACCAAAGAAATTAGGTGAGTCATTTAAAGTCTTTTGGAATATAACAATAATTTCCACTAAACAGCTCTGCTAAGCTTTAGAGGAAAGGAGCACAAAGGCATCTTACATCCTCTGTATGTTCCTCCTGAACTTCCAAGGGTTTGGCTCCAGGTACCTCTTCAGGAGGTGAACTAACACAGGAGCCCTGCAGGTACTTTGAGGTTTTAGTAGCTATCAAGCAGCAGGTGGCAGAGCCTATAGGTGCAACTGGCTATTTATTTTCAAGATGAAGGGGCACACACAGCTTCTGAAGATTATCATGCATTTTTTCTCAGAAAAGCGGGCAAACAAAAGTTCTACGGAGAGCACTGGTATCTCATGGGCAAATGAAGATACTACTTAAACATTTATGAAAATTCATGTTGTTTTCCAGAAGCCCACTCCAAAGGACTCCACCAGATCTGTTAGAGAACCTGGCAGCAGTAAACCAAACAGATTAAGCGCAATGAGCAAGTAAATGAAACCCAAAAGGGTTTTAGGCCATGTCTAAAGTAACCAGGCAAACCTCAACCCATGCCCACTCATCGCTGAAGCCACTGCAAGTATTCCCTGTAAAGCCTGAAGCCCTTCTAGCTGTCCAAACAGCATATTTAGAAACTTTTAGTGGAGTTGGAATTTGATAGCGTTATAAATCTGATGGCTTTCTAGCTTACTAAATAAGTTCTGCTTCTGAGGAAGTGTCTCCAAAAATAGTAACATTTTATCTTAAAATGTTAAACTGCAGTCTTATATCCATAAAACCTCAGGATCCATACCTCATTTTGTTTCTTAAGTGCATGCTTGTGTGTGTTAATGGCATATGTGAAAAATAATAAACACAAAGGCTTAATAGTGTAAGAATTCTGCATGTTTTTGAGTGCTAAGTTTTTGCTAATATGCTGAATTAACACTATGGTGGGGTGTAGTTTTGGGTTGGTTTGTTTGGGGTTTTTTATAACTTATTATCTGTTCACCTTCAAATCTTCACAGCTCTTTTAACAGATCTCACTACAAATCTCCAGATGGAAGAGAACAGATAGCGCTCCTCTAGAAACAAATCCGCTTTTTTTTTTTTTTGTTACTAATGCCATAGCAAACACCACTTTGACACAGACTCAGTGTAAGCTATTTAACATTGCCCATGGTAGAAGAGACAATGAACTATAAATGAATTTGATCCCTTCACACCTTCTTTCCTTTATCCTCCTCCGCAGTGAGGCTAATACCCAGAGCCATGTGTAAAATACACTTGGCAACTGAACGGCTGAAGTTGCCAAGTTTCAGAATTATTTTTTCCCATCTCGGCAGCAGTCGTAGGAAGACCATCACATGGGTTTGGGCCATTGCTGGCTATCCCATTGAAAGCACTGAATTTGGTTGTACATGACTGCTGGAGGTGCTTCTATCAGAAAAAAAAAAAAAAGTCAAAGATCTACTCAGGTGGTTTTCATCTAACCAGAAAAAGTATTAACTGCTACAGGTTAAATTTCAATTTTTGTTACAGTATGTGAAAGACAACTGTCCTATGCTTTAATCAACCTTAATATCCACATGTTTGGGCAGGGTAGAAATGCCCTGTTTCTGTACTGTGAAGACACTCATCAAGATGTCATTTTCATTTGCATAGAGAATACTTTTGAGGGTGGATCCCACTCCCTTTTCTACCAAGTGTAATCAATTTAAACTTCAAAGAATTTTTTTTAGAAAAATAAGCAGGCTGGACAAATTTTGCCCTAAGCTTGCAACTCTGCACACCTTATACTTTTTATGGCATTCGTACTTGTTCCATCCCTGCACTGTAACAGACTGAGTTACAAGTTAGAAGTTACACTTGCTAACTTTAATTCCCTTCCATAAAGCTTTTGGGAAAGAAGTCACCACAAGTCCCAAAATATTTGGTCATCCCACCTGGGTAGTGTTCCTACCTGCTTTGCAGAGTCATCTTTGATAGCAAGTGATCCCAGCTATGTACCCCATTTACAAATGAATCTGCTCTTTGTCTATATAAAACACCACAATGTCAGATACCATATGTTAGCATGTTTATGGGTAACCAATACATTTTTTTTTTGTCTGATGTGCTAAGACACCAAATAGGATGTTGGGACCCCTGGAGTAGCCTCACTGCTTGGTGAAAGAGATGGCAAGTGAAAGACAGCAAAGATGAAAAACCAGCAGCAACACCACATAGGACAGCCAACCATCAGAAAATGCAGCCACCAGCTTTGATAATGACATTATCTGACATAACAGACATAAAAGGAAAGCCTTAAATGTCGGCTTCCTCATGCTAAAAGAATTTATCGAAGTTACAAATGAGAGTTAAGTATAATATCCTTCTTGCAAATGAGTTAAGTATAATATCCGTCTCTGCAATACACAGAGAAAGGTTTCTCTTTTTACAACACCATACCTAAACATGTTAATTCAGGGTTGCTCAATGCACTGATCATATTTCCTGGAGGCAAGGAACTTGTCTGAAAGTAAATTCTGAGCAATGAGAGTCGTAAAAGTTAAAAAATTGCAACTGCTGTGAAGAATACATGCATGTACATTCTCCAGACATTCCCTTTGTATCCATATAATGGTAGCTCCTCCAGAGCTAACAGCAAGCAACTAAAAATCCTCTGCCCTGGCTTACAACAGAAGCTGCACAACCCAGCAGGACTGACCACATGTCATCAATGGCCTTGCTCGGGGACAGAAGCTGAACGGGCCAAGAGGAGGTCCCAGAGCTTGGCCAGTCACTGGAATCCCATGAAGAATGTTGAGAGCCATAAGCAAAAAACAGAAGCTGGTTGAAGACACAGGATTAAAAAGATATCTCCACCCTCCTCTCTTCTCTCACCTGCCAAATGAAAGCCACGTTCGTGGCACCCACCCTGCGGAGCCTCCTAACGGTGCTCACAAGAATCACAGCAGAGAGGAATTTTACTGGCAGCTACATTTCTAAAGGCCAGTATTTATGTGCTACGGGACTTTCGCACCTATAGGCTAAATCCATTTGAGAGCATGAAAAAGCCTGTATTTCATTAAACCATGAGGTGCCCCAGGTTTTCAAATTCTAGAATTAGGCCCTGAGTTAACTCACTCTTCAAAGCAGCAAACAGAAAACAAAAGAAACATCACAAGAATGTATTACGGGCATTTTTTTCTCCTTCCCTATTAAAGTGCTCTAAATAGAGAGGAATATTTTTCCCCAAGTATTTACTTATCACGCCTTTTTCCTCCTTCTAGGTTCTGTTTATTTTCATTTGCATGTAACATGAAATATTTAACTTCACAGTGTAAACAACGTATCAGATACATCAAATGCTGGACTAAGTGGGCCAAAATAAATTGGAGATGGCTTGCATTCTCTTTATTGCTACTATTATGATCTCCAAATGATAGCACAATCTCTCATTGCAAAATGCAGTAGAGAGTTTTCCTAGCTAGCTGGAGGGATAAAAGCGAACCCGAGTCTTCTCATTACAGCACCCAGACAATTTGATTTAATCCTGATTAGACCATTCATTCTCAGGGGCTCCACTACAGTATCACATACGTCTTTATAATCTGTCTTCTACCTGTATGGCAGCGAGGCTGTTCATTCCAATAAATGGAACTTTAATTGTGTCTATTTGACATAAAAAACAGTTTTCACAGAAATAAACAATTACTCAAGTCAGCCGCTCACAGACCAACTCTGGTCTTACATTTCTTCCTCTTGAAGCAACCCCAGACCTAAGGCTTACTCTTACAAGGCCCCTCTCACTGCGCTGAAGACAGATCTTTAATCGAACAGGACATTTTAATAATCATGTAATTGACAAATTAATTTTAGTGTGACAGATGCTTTCCACAGCAAGTATACAAGAAAGCCCTGCATATGCAAGCTACAGAATTTAAAGAACATAAAGCATATTTCAAAAACATTATTTTACACTGTCCTTGCAGCTACTGTGGCTAAGTAAAATTGAAAGGAAGAATGTCTTTCCTGCCAAATCAGGGAAATATTGCATATATTTAATGCACTTAAAAGAGATATCCAATATTGTCCTCATAGTTGGCAATTAATGTCTCAACCACAATCCTAGATTAAGGGTTAACACACTACTTACCTCTTGAGCTATGTGGAATGCAACTGTTGTCACATACCCAAGTGAGTAACATGCATCAGACCGTAAAAAGTGGAAAGACTGAAAGCCAGTTATGTTATCAACTAATTTTCCACATTACAGAGACAACAGCACTAACTGGAACACGGATATCAGAGAAAAAGACTTGTGCGCTGAGAGTCTGTAAATACACCAGAACAGTTCGATATTTCTAATTAAGCAGAGATGAGAACTACCAGAAACGCCTTTGGCAGAAGCTTATTCAATCATATTTCAAAAATATTGTTGAAATTAATCTCTGATGATCACTTACTGCCACTTCTGAAATCCATATCATACTCAACCTTATAGACAACAACAGCAAATTTCACGCTGACATTACATGTAATTGAAACTTTTGATTGAAGAGTTCAGCTTTTGTTAATTGTACAATATTCATTAGTTGGTTGAGTTGGCTGACTGACTGTTGCATGTCAATTTAGCCTATGGCAAAGAGACAGAATGGTAGATAGTACAGAGGTAGTCTAGGCTACCAGCGTAAATCATTCTTCCAGGCTTTTAAAGTTCCCCCTCAGACCTTTAGGCACATTATTTTAGCAAGAGAATGCATTTCTGCTGTGGATGGACAATAGGGAAAAGTGATTTAGATAACATCATGAAACGATCTTTTAAGTTGTCAGCACCAAGAAACAGAACAGAGTGAACAAATTTCAGTGCATAAAATCTTTCACATCTCGTCTGTCATGTAACTGATGTGAAAGTACAATATTAATTTTAAGATTTGTGGATGCACGCTTCTTTTTTTCCCAGTGATGTGAAACCCTGTGAGTACGGTAATAACATTTTATTGTAGAATTAATCCTGTATTTGTGCAACTTGGTAGTCTCCTTCCCTCTGAAGCTAGTATTCTGGAAGCTATCAGACAATTAACATAATTTGGCAAGGACATACCATGCCATTGAAGTAACTGGACTGAACACCAGATGCCTAGAACCCTGGAGTTTAGGTGCAGTAAAGAAATTCAGTGGTTTTCCCTTTTCTGAACCAGGTAGTGTGGAAATCAGCTTCACAAGATTAAAGTCTCATTGAACATGACAGTGGGCAGCGTTGAGCATTGAAGACCCTGAACCCTGTACAGGTACTGCAGCTCCAGGAAGGTTACAGACTAAGTCACAGGAACAAATAGCTTATGACAGTAAATACCATGAACTTGTCACTTTTCACCAATCCTAGGAAGCATTGGATGTAAATACTGTAGTATTAGCTCCAAATGGAATAATTCCTATGCTTAAAACTAGCTTAGGTCAGGGTCTAATCAAGTTCTTGCTACGTCACTGGACTAGATCTCTGTCATCAGTCTATATCCAAAATGGCATTTAAGACATTTCTAAGGTGATGAACTGATGATACCCTGTACCCATAACGAGCGATATGTCTACTCTGAACACCTTAAGGGAACAAGCAAAAGAAACCAAAGAACAACAATCATCACATACACATACGCAACCAAAACCTCATCCTTCATCCAAACAACCAAACCTTCATCCCCCTGGACACAATAACAGGACGTGAATTTGCAAAACAGTCAAGTCCTTCCTTTAGGGATCAGACTCATCTAGAATTATGATAACATGGAAGTGGATTCACCAGTTTGACATATTTGAAGACTTTGTGTTATCAGTATTATAAATGCATATGATGGCAAGGAATTTCACACTGCATGGAGAAAACAATGACAATGATCTTTTGCGCTGCTCTTGCTAAAACAGGAAAGAACTAAATTATGGCTTAGAAGTGTGAGGCGGGCCAGGCAACAGACTTTATCTTTCTAAAGATAAAATAGGTACACTGAAAAGGCCAAGACTGGGCTGTGTCCCAAGTGAAAGAGTAGCTGTTAGAAACTTAGAACATGAACTGAAACTCAAATATAGACTGGCTTAGAGAGTAGCTGTGACAGAAGCAGAAGACAAAAACTTGTCAGTTAAGATGCAGTAGCCATCTCCACTGCAAGCAGTCTCCAAAATACTCTGTGTCTCTTCTGGATTCTTCATTTCATTCCTCTATCTCGTCACCTAGGTTGTATATAGGAAAAAAATCTGAAAGGGATTGCTGTTGAAGAAGTAGTAACATTTTTAGTCCAGAACATTAATGACAAATGTAATTCCATTCTGTCAAAGGCATCTAACTACTTATTGAAGGTAAAGTGGAAGCATCCCAGCTAATTATTACGAAATAAAAATCCCACTGTAATTTTCCAAGTGCACATTGATCCCATTGCTCCAACAGACAACAGCTTGCAGAACTCACTATCCTGGCAGTCAAACGTGGCCATCCCTTTCCAGCCTCCTCAGAAACCAGGGTTTCGTTTCTTACCTAACCAGCACCTCACTTGGTACCTGCCCCTCGTCCTCACAGTTTCTAGAAAAACTAACTTCTTTCTCCCAAAGAAAACTAACATCCTACCTGTCTTCCCTGCTTAAAAGCTCTTTTCTTAAATATGAACATACAAATCACATTAGATCACCCAACACAGCAGGGAGCAGTGGAAAAAGTCATGCTTACTTTGGCCGTCCCAATGAGGGTTGGTGAAAAGTAACACACAGAGGTGAGTGTATCTGTGCATTTTCTGAGTAGAATGAGCCCTACTATCACCAGGACTTTTAGAGCCTGGGAACACTCGAGCAACACACTATTGATACACCATATGAAACCAGACGGACAACTGAGCTTAGCCAGTGTCTTGCTTCACGTAGAAGTCTCATCAGGATTTCTATTCGCGTGTTTCTTCCTCAAAACCAAAACTTGGAGAAAAGTCAGAATGGTAATCTTGGAAGTAACATCTACTAAACCTTGAGGGTTTGACTTCACCATTCCAAATCATTGTTTTCTCTTATATAAAATAGACATCTTCATAAAGGTAAAAAACTGTATTGCAAGTATTAATATTTATTTGAAAGTACACAAGAGGATAAATGAGATTCTAGTTGCTGGCGAAGCAAATTGCTTACTTAAACTTTCATAGAGCCACAGGTCATTTATTTCCTTTTAGCCTAAACGTAACTACAATATCTTTAAGTCAAACTGGCAGTTTAAGACACTTGGCCTTAGCAATGGCATTTAAAATAATGTGAGGATAATTACTGACATTTACTGTGCTGTAGTGAGAGTGTGCAGAAAAAGAGCATGAAGGCATTTGAGCCACACTGATGCCCAATAGCTCAACAAAATTATTAGTGTCGGTACAAGGCTGCATTAAATCTGGTACTCCACATCCATTCCAAGTTTGTAGACACTCAAGGAGCACTTATCTTCCAGTAAATAAGAACTCAACCACTGTTCAAAGTACTTGAGGATGCACATTATAAACTTGATTCTGGCACTGCTCAGGATTACTGATACAAATGATAGAGCGTACTGCTCAGAGGAGTAAGAGTTTTGTATTTGTAGCCTGAACTATCAAATAAGCAAAGATATTTGTGACTACTCTGTCCACAGAGTAACAACAATTTACGTTAAATTAAACAATTATTTCTATCATTTTGACTTGGAAAGTTATCTGGAAATCTCCAAGTAAAACCTGTGCCATCAATTGCTTTGCCTGTTATAAAAAGACCTGCTAAAATTATTACAAAATACCTGAAATCCACCTAAATCACTCAGGAGACAGCCTTTTCTGCTGGTCAAAAAGATGCAGTGACAAAAGTCCTGACATTTGCAAGAGCTCCACTTCCCTAATTAATTCAGAAAGTAACATCAACAGCGGGTGCCTTTTCTAGTGATCATCCCAGGCTCTGCTCCCCTGTATTTAATATGCATTACGGCTTTCTTTGCACTATTTTCTTAATGCTATTCCAGCTGTTAAAATTTACACCTTCCTCACCCCCACTCCCCACAAATTCCCTGTGTGGCTTACTGAACACTCTGAAAATATTCCAGAAGGAATTCCCTATTCATAGTGCCCCAGGAGTTCCTATTCCAGTGCTTACCCCATAGACTGCAAAGAGATGAGCGTCTCTGCGATTCTTTTTACCTTCCCTTTCTCAGCACATGGTAAGTTTGCCACTTGTGGGTACTTTGGTGCATGGAGCCACATCCTTTCACCTCTTGAGAATGGAAGCAAGTCTTTCAGGTCTCAGAAAAAGCCGTAGTCATTCTCCCTGTCACTCAAATCAGACATCCTGGCAGATGATTTTTACCTTAATGTGGCAGCAACATCTCCAGCAAACACTTCCAAGGACTGTTTATTTACAATGGCATTTTAAAATGTTAAGCATTTGAGGTATTGCTCTCTGAACACAGACATACATTTCAGACGTGCTATCTGGAAGACAAGCACTTAATTTTCAGGCTCCAATTATCTCAAAGTTCATTCTTTTGGAAAACCACTTTAAAGGACACCAATGAAGTCACAACTTCCCAAAAGCTTATCAAAAGCCCTGTAAAAGATGATTCCTTTCCTCACTCAGGATGGTAAAGACTAGAAAAAGCAAAAAGCACTATGCTTTGGACACGTGCGCTGCTTTTCCAGCACTTCTACACATATAAGACATGCAAGGGTGGGACTACAAGAAGGTTCTTGAGAAAGGCTCTATAAATAATAAAGTGGCAGCAGGATGGTGGGAAGATGGAGGACTTAAGAGCACACTGACTTTTATGGGAATTTCTAATAGGGTTCTCAGCAAAAGCAATTTTTAATAAGAGTAACCGCCTTCCTGCAAATCCCTGTTACCACTATTAAAAGCAAACAAGCAAACAGCCACGGTTCCCAGCACCACCACACACAAACACAATCGAAAGAACACCTTCCCTGTTCTTGCAGAGATTTGGCAGCCCTCAACACACATAGATTCAACGAGCTAAATTTTTCTGCACTGCAAAGGTTATTCCTGGTCAGAGATCCTGCCTTTGGGGCATACAAATCCTTTTCCCTCTGATCCTCAGTATTTGGGATTAAGAACTTTAAAGGAAATGTCTGCTTGAACAGAGCTCTTCACCATACCCTGGTGAAGAGACAGACAGATTCATCCATGCTGGAGATTCTCCCTGTAAGCATGCTCAGAAGGATGACTGGGTGGGGGGCCACTCACCCCACTCCAGTTGAGAACCCATCCTCCCCAGCTGATGCTACCAGCACAGTATGCCCAATACACCATGGGACATCCATAGATGTCTGATGGGGCCAGCTGGAGACAGAAACTGGCTGCACAGCCACGTGCAGAAGGCTCACTGGAAAAAACAGGGCTGGCTTGGCCAAACTGAGGAACTGGCAAACACAAAAAAGACAAAACATACTCTTTAAATTAGCATGTCACATTAAGGTTTAGTCATTGGCTTAAAGACAATATGCAAGTTGGAAAATGGAATGTCTGGGACAGTAGCAAATACACTTAAGTTTGCTGTTTTCCCTGGCAACTATTGTTTATCTTGCAATCAGTACTTGCAAATTACACATTTCATAATAAATATCTGATTAATTGGGAAATAAATCTCTATGTTTAGCCTAACTTAAGCTTGTCTTGTATGTTTAAATGCCTACTTCTCTTTTAGCAAGTGCAACAAAAATTTCAACAAAAACACTAACCATACACAGACATTTCCTTTGGAACTTTCCATCAACCTTGGCCAGACAAGTCTTGCTTTATTTATTGCGTAACTTTTCTTGAAGGTAAATACATATTGTCCAGGAACTAATAGTAGAGCTGGTTTCTCCTGACTTCATCGACATGGATAAAACTGTTGCGGAAGACTTAATCTCAGAAAAAACAAGTCTTCTGATGTCCCAACACCATACTCTGCCTAGAGGAAGGTACATGAGCACACTACATACTCCCATAGCTTTTAAGCGCCTGCTTTTCCTGAGCTCTAAAAAACTTGACAGTGTGTTTATGTACCCAAACCAATTCTTTCCCAGGGAATTTCACCAGTTTTATAGGCCCTGGGAAATGAAGAGCTGGAACAAATTCAACACAAGCAAATACACGTACTAAAACAAGCTGAAGACTCAAATGGCAGAAACTTCTAGAGATGATATATAACAGAAGAGTTATTTGTTTACTATGTTTCTCTACAAAAAAATACAATAGCAACCTTTATAATCAGAAATATATATTGAATCTAATGGAAGAGCTGACATTAGGGAAAAGGGAAAAAGCAAAAGCATTGCATGAACCAGAAAAATGCTTTCATTCTTGAAATATTATTTGGGTAATGATTATATGGAAATGCTGGATGAGTTCCAAGGTTTCTCCCCAATGCCATACACTACTACACCTTCCAACTAATTACTTCCTGAATTTCTTTCTGGTAGGCATTAAAAAAACCATCTCATCCTAAACTTCCACTGGTTTCTAAATGCCTAGTGCTGGCATAATAGCCAGCAAAAACAGGATTTAGATGGCAACTATTAAAGAAGCTCTTTACATTTGGCTTGAAGCTTTAAATATTAAACATATACTAGACTGCTACAAAAAAGGGGATTATTTGCCTTGCCGGGGCATGGGATACCCAGTCACAAGTCAGGATCCCATTTCTCCCAAGCATGCAATTAGTTTACAGCTGGGACTGGAAGAGAGCAGGGGTACAGCACTGCATTATTTGTCATGCAGCCTTGAACGTTACAACCTGAGAGGGGGACTCTCTTGGCCCATCCACCAAGGTTATAACTTGCCCTTTCTGAAGGAACTATTTCTTCACAGCAAAAGAGACCTTGGTTTAATATTTCATCTGAAGGACACAACCTCTTTTAGGGACAGGCTCCATCTTACTTCTGTTGAATAAAGGTTAGCTATGAATTTTCAAGGACTGCATTAAAAATCCTGGAATTTTACAGTACATGACACCATATCAGAGCACTAGCTTTGAAAATAATCACAAGTATCAAAGCGTACCTTATAAAACAAGATTCCTCTTGAGTTCTATTAAAACTACTTTAAAATGTCAACACTAAACACTTCTAAATGATTTTTTATTATTTCACCTGAACTGTATATTTACATAAACTAAACAAATATTACAGTCCAGTATTTCCCAAATCTCAGGCAGCAGCCAACACAAAATAATGGACTATCTCTGTTGACTCACACTGAATTTAAACATGAGGTCTTAGAAGTATTTTCAAACTACTGAGATGCCTGCTAACATCAAACTAATATTCAACTCAAAAAGCAAAGTATTCGCTTTAGTTCTTACAGACCCATCTATAAAAGCTTTAATATTTCTAAAGGACACAGTAATATCTGCCACAATAGCTGTTTCCTCTAAACACCTTGAAGAATTGAAGTTTCTTTCATTCAGCTGCAGCCATGAATTTTCTCACTTTTGCAGGTCCAAGTTAAGAAATTCTTTTAAATGGACATTTTGCCTTAAAAATACAAAAAACTTACAGTATTAAGGCTAGTTAAAAGTATCAAGGGACATTTTCAGCAATCATTATTTGATGAGTTAAAGTCAAATGCTATAGGTTTCAAATTAATAGAACTACAGGTGTTTTTTTCCCCAGAACTTTAAATCAGTCTCTTGTAAAGTAATGCAAATTAACTTGACAAGACATCAGGTTATATTTCTGTCAGCTTTAATGATATAAATTTATGTTCATTAGTAACTTCAGTCAATCACAAACGAGAGAGTCAACTTTTCTCCCTATTACTGCTACTTCTCTTCATCAAACACATGGATTGCAGCAGTGGCCCAAATTTGCTAAGAAACTTTCAAAGTGGAATTACTGCCTCCAAACATGCAACAGCTAGCATAAACCATCAATTTTGCAGTACGCAAGAACTACATTTCAGGACATTGCACAGAAATAGCATTAGGTTATCAGGATGATTCTGTCCCTCATTGACATGAAAAAGCAGCAATCCACAAGATGTACCTCATTCACGTGACTCCTCACCCAATCCTCCACAGTTTAAATGCATGGCTTTCCCTTTTCCCAGGACCCAGCTTCAGTTTTAATCTCCCTGCCATTGTAAACTAACAGGTCATTCATCCTAAAAATAAGTGAGTACACTCATTAATTTATTCTAGCATTTTCTTTAGTCAATACAGTGGGCTGCTTACCAAGCTTTGCAAGTTCTACCAGCTCAAACAGCAAATGAGATTACTTCTATAATCACACAATGAAGTTGTTTTCCCTTCACACTAACAGAGGATGAATCATGAACGACATTTAAACCTAAGACTGCTCTCCCCATTTTCAAGAAAGTTTGAATAATTCCATGTGCCATCCAAAAAATAAAAAAAAAATAAATTCATTCATATCTCCAACGTCTCTTTTTATTTCTCCAAAGACGATAACAACACTAGAAAAGCTAATATCACTGTATTTTCCACAAATGCTCTACTTCTATGGTGTAATTTCAGCACACAATTTACTACCTAATGCAACTCCACTTATATGTTAAAGTGGCTGCAGTACCACTTGTGCAACCCTTTAAATTTGCTTGCTGCCAGCAATGCTTATGCAATGGCAGTTTGTGTGTTTTGTAGTTTCCCCAACTCCACTGTCCACAAGAGCGCAAAGAATTACATAATGAAATTGTCTAAGCTGCAGAGGAAATTAATAACAACAATAACAACAACAGAACAACAACAAAAAATAATGACCAAATTAAGTGATTCTCTGGATTACAAATTTTCTTATTTCACTTTACACTTCTAGAGAGGTTCAGTGTCATTAAGCACAAAACGATTCAACAAGTCTCAAGGGTTACACATGATCAGACATAAAACCACTTCTAAAAGAAGTCAACATGCCTGGAAGTTTTGTTAGCACCTAATATCCTCTGTGCTGATAATTATTTCCAGTTACTTTAAAAGGCCAAGTTAATGATTATGCTCGTAGTAACAGGTGTGGATTATATACAGCTGGCAGAAATCCTTTCTTTCCTCTGCTAAATTATGCCTCATTGCTATTCACCTACAGAAACAGGAAGCTGAATGCCCTCGGGAAAAGGTTCAGCCACAGAGCTAATGATTATCCACATAGGTGTGAGACAGCCAGGAAATATACCCTGCCACAGAAGACACACCTCTATGAAGATATCAGTGTTTCAGATTGTTTCAGAGTAGTGTTGCCCAAGCACACACTTTTTTCCCACTTTCTAAAAGCGCATTTATACCTACCCTTAAAGGGCTTGAAGAAACAGTGGTCACACCAGACGATTTAACATTGCCTGCTCCTGCAGCAATGGTACAGTGGTATCTTCGGTGACACTGAAAAGTTACTTGGCGTCGACATCTCAGATAGGAAAATCTGATCTCACAGTCCCTGGAGCCTGTAATGCTCTCTGCGCAGCCACAAAGCAGCAAGACAAAGCCTTCACTCTGCAAAAATTAGTCTTTGGTAGGAAGACAAGTGCTGTCTCCCAGGAGATACCAGCAGGAAATAACCACATTTACCTTCTGGTTGAGAATTCCAGGATTCTGTTAGAGGCTGTCTGGTGGCCCATCTTGCCTTTCCACTGAAGGGCAAATGACAGATGAAGCCAAGTTTCATTAAACTACAGAAAACTCAAAAAAAGTCTAGTAAAAATATGGTCAGGGTTGAAATAATCTAACAATATTTATTACATTCCGTATTGCCTCACCAGACCTTCCTCTTCCTACATCTGCTGTAGGATTACAAGGAAGAAAAGAAGGTTGGTCCATTGCGTTGACAGTTTTGCAAAGAAGGTTCAAATTATTCAAGCCAGTACTTGATAATGTCAGTCCAGGATCAGACAGCTACATGCGATGAGGAAATCTGCATCAGTAACTGCATTGTTTTAATTGACTTTTAAATTGTCAAAGAATGAAATGCTGCTGCCAGAAGGACAGATCACAGAGAAGAACCTGTCCCGTGGCAGCCAGCTGGAAGAGGCAGGAATTAACAGCTACAGTATCAGTCAACAAGAAGCAGCCTCGCTCACACACAGGGTAAGCAGGCTGTAGAAAGAATGCCAAGAGAAGCAGGATTTGAAAAAAAGAAAAAAGAAAAAAATCAAACCCTTCTTACCCCTCTTCTCTCCCCAAATTCATGAGGTACAGTGAATCCTCCTTTAATAACACAGCTGTGCACTAAATGAATTACTTTTTTCTATCATCAGGAATAAGGATGCTCAGAAGAGCTTACTAACAGCAGCTCAGCTCCATGTTCCAGTACTACCTTTTGGATCAGAGCTAACCCACACGCTGCTGGCTCACGCTGCAGGCCCAATGAGCTCACGTGTGCCTGAAGTGTATGGCACAGCACAGCCACCTTGCTTCATAAAAATCAGCACTACCCTAATGCTAAGGAAACCCTTATACAACTTGCCTATAACTTTTATCCACCACAAAATAAATGTATTTCAGAGTGTCACCTATGTTAAACAGCCTTTGTGCACACAATGCCTTGTGGCCACGAAGGCCAATGGCATCCTGGGGTGTATTAGAAGAGGGGTGGTCAGTAGGTCGAGAGAGGTCCTCCTCCCTCTCTACTCTGCCCTGGTGAGACCCCATCTGGAATATTGTGTCCAGTTCTGGGCACCTCAGTTCAAGAAGGACAGGGAACTGCTTGAGAGAGTCCAGGGCAGGGCTACAAAGATGATTGAGGGAATGGAGCATCTCCCATACAAGGAAAGGCTGAGGGAGATGGGTCTCTTTAGCTTGGAGGAGACTGAGGGGTGACCTCATTAATATTTATAAATATGTAAAGGGTGAGTGTCAGCAGGATGAAGCCAGGCTCTTCTCAGTGACGGGCAATGATAGGACAAGGGGCAATGGGTGCAAGCTGGAACATAAGAGGTTCCACCTAAATATAAGGAAAAACTTCTACACAGTGAGGGTAACAGAACACTGGAACGGGCTGCCCAGAGGGGTTGTGGAGTCTCCTACTCTGGAGATATTCAAAACCCACCTGGATGCGTTCCTGTGTGACCTGATCTAGGTGTTCCTGCTCTGGCAGAGGATTGGACTAGCTGATCTTTCAAGGTCCCTTCCAATGCCTGAGATTCTGTGATTCTGTGATACTTCTAGACACAGTCAGAGAACCAAGGCTGCGCCAACTTTCAATTTGAGGCAGAGGACTGCCACAGTTATTCTGCCACCCACACAGTCCTGTCAGTGTGTTTCATCCTTGCTCTGTGGAGCCAACATCACCCAGGCTAGTCTCCCCCGGCCAGTTCTAATGCCGCAGGGGAGTCTGTAGGGAGTTGTTTGGGCGTCAGTGTTACCTGCATCTTCAAGCAATGCCTACTCGATGAGAGCATTCAGTGGCTTCCCCTAAGTCATGGGAATGAATTTGCACGGATGAATTACAACTGAAGGATTTGCAGTTCATCAACAATACCTCACAGTACGAAGCACAAGAACAAAGGCTTAGAATCGGGACAGCCTGCGTAGATATTATCTGAAAAAAACACCACCATGAAACAAGAACATTCCTAGTATACTAGGGCACCAAATTAAGATCACAGATTGAGCAAAAGCCCTAAGCCCTGCACTGTGATCTGTTTCCCTATTTTTTGCAGCTGGCCAGGCAATGTTCAAAGGCCTGAGGACATGAAATTCTACCACAACGTGTGCTGGTGAAGGGGATACACGCCTCTATCATCACTTTCAAGAAAAAAAATCTCCGGGCACAGATGTAAGTGCAAAGAAAGCTTGTCTCTGGAAACCAATTTAGCTTCAAAGACCAAGCCTTGTAACTGGCATTCTATTCTGACACCATGTATAGCATGAACCCCTTAAAAAATTCTCCCTGCTTAAAAAAAATAACAAAAACCAAAAATCAAACATGTTTTCCTACTTCAGTGAAACACCTTCCCAGTTGGGCAACTGTAAAACCATACATCTTTATCTTACTCTGAAATTTAAAAGCCACACATTTTGGCTTGACTATTTAGAAAATGGTCTATTTGAAAAAGATACTGGAGTTGAAATGAATGCTCTAAGCTATCTCACTGTGGTCTGCAAAGGGAGCTTTAGATGGGTTTGGTTTTGGGGCCTTTTTTGCACTTTAATGCAATATTCATTAGTTATTTGCCTTCCCATCTAAGATTTCAATTCCAAAAGCTGTTTATGATCAGCATACCATTTTGAAGCGGATGCAAACCAGAAGCCTGCATAAAGCTCTGAGACTGCTAGGTAACAAGCAGTACTCCGCCATCCCTTTCTTACCCCAGCACACTAAGATCAGTGTCCAACACCACACCATGTGTCACTCCGCAACTTCAACATGTTTCTGACTTACTGAGGCATCTCTCATACACCATTAATAATTCACTTGCTCTGCAAGTAAGATAGAAAGAAAGCCTAAAGGACATAGAAACCACTCAAGAAGGGGATAGGTCAAAAGAACACTTTATGTAACAGGAAAAGGCTTTTTCAAGTAAGGTACATCATTTAGTTTGTGATCAGCATACACGAGTTTGACAGAATGCATAGTTAAAAAAAAAAGATTTCCAGATCATACAGGATCGTGCAATATATTGTAGGGTTTTTTATCTTGTTGATTTACGCAGTAGTTTATTAATTAGCAGCTGTCTGACTGGAACTGCATCTCTGGAGATAACACTGCCATTCATACCATAATGTTATTAGCCAAAGACATTCTCAAGCCTCTTCTGGGAGATCATTCATTTCACAGGTATATTAACTTCTTGTGAGTTGAGGAGGAGAGGAAAAAAAAAAAAAGAAAAAGCACATGCACACAGGTCTATGTTTATCTCACATTTCAAACTCCAGAATATCATTTTAGACAATCTCTGGGGAAAAAAACAGGCACAACTAGACACAGGAGATATAATTTATCTCCAAAGTAAACAGAACATAACTTTATTAATCCGCATTAGAATACGGGCTATGTCTTCAAGCCAGTCGAGGTTATAGTACTGCATCTTCACCTCAACTAGTAAGTACAGATGTAGATAAAATAACATCATATTTATCTTATCCAAGCAAGTTTGGATTTAAACCAGAATTGCTCACTCTGCCTTATATGACAGTAAGCAGATACTAATGTCTATTCCTACTCCCGATGACTATAACTGAAGCCAAACATGACATTCAAGATTTCCAAAAGCATTCAATTTAGTGCAAGGAGTCTTCCTTACACTTCAAGTAAATAGCCTGATTCTGCAAGTTATCCTATTTAATTTTATATACACCTACAGAATCAAGTATAAAAAAATAATTAAAAAAATAAAACCCTATCAAAACAAGGGAGTGCATCTGCTTTGCAAATAGCCCCGAGACAAGACCCACAAGAAGGACGAGGTTCACCACAGTCCTAACTAACAGGGCTGGTGGAAGCCTGAGCTATAAGAAGTAGTCCCATCTCTGGTGCCCATACAACTTGTTAGGGGAACATATTACACTAACCCCCGATCTCCTTGACGAAAGGAGAGCTAACCATAATCTCCCTACCACAATCACTGGGGCAACTACCAGCCCCACACAGACAGCCCATATCCATTTCTTGGCCATGTGCAGCCTGGCCCTTACAATACCACTGTGAGCTGACAGGTCAGACAGTTTTCCTTCCAAAATAAATATCAAAGCCACAGCTGCAGCAAGTTGTACCCTTAGGCAGCAATCACTTCTCAGCATTATCAGGATGCATTCATAGGCTGACTGGCAAAATTCGCCCCGAGAGCTCTTTTCAAGGTAGTGCATCTGATGGCAAGGAGCAATGACAGATGATAGCAAGCGATCATCTGTCACTGTCCGTGAGAGCTATACTAGCACACAAAATCATTGCTGTTGCAATTCTTGCAAGCCAGCAGAAAGGAAAAAAAAAAAGAGAACAAAATGCTGAAGTGAACAGTATCAACTGACTGGTAATAAAGCCCTTCATCCTTAAGTGGAGTCCTCTTGACAATCACAGGTAATAGAATTACCAACCTCCATTCTGCTGAAACGCCCAAGTTAAATTGAGTTTTGTGACTTCCCAGATGTTGTTGAACTTCAAAGCCTGGTACCTACTACTTGCACACACCTGTCTTATGTAGAAACACATTACTGGTATATTCAATCAAACTCCATGCTTGTGAAGAGTGTTTAGGAAGAGTTCACTGCCTAGCCAGCCAAAGGAATATTCTCCACCTTCGTAGACAAGGAACAGAGATGTGAGTGAAAGGGGCTTTTATTCAGCAAGCCACAAGGCAATTCTTTTATTGAATGATACAAAGTTTGTGTCATATATTTACTAGACCTGCAATGGGGACAAAACTAGCCTTTTTAGTTCAAGTCTTCAACTCGCAATGATGCTATTTTGTTTGGCATATGACTGTACAGCTCATAACATGCTTGTTCCTATGTTGTCAGGCATATTCTGTAAATCATTAACAGTATAATTAATTATATCAATATATGAACAATAAGTCCACCCAACAATCTATATTCAAAACAAAGCCAAACATATTAAACAACATATCTGATGACACTAGGATATTATACTAACAGAGCAGATTTTACAATTTCTGCAACAGTCCAGTAAGATTATGTGTGAAGTGCTTTTAATTCCCCTGGATATTACTCTTTCAGTCATACCCATATAACTGGCATCTTCTGTGTTTCTGGAGAATTTACTGTCAACTTCTAATGCCCTCATGATTCAGAGATTATCCACATGTTAGAGTCATCATCATGTAGATTAAATTCAAATGTACAAAATTAATACACAGCTGAAACAGCTCAGTTTCACCAATCTTAGACATAGATGTTAAAACTCCATGCTTCAAATCCCTCTTTGGAATCTGGCAAAGCGAGATTGGAGTGTAAGTCTTTCTACACCCTGCAGGATACTGTGTTGGTCAGTCTGTCTCTTATTTTATTCAACAGGAAAACTAAAGATGCTGGTTCTCACTCTCACAGAAAAAAGTCTAGTAGGAGTCACGAGGTGGATGCCTTATTTCCATCTCTTGCTTTTTGTGGTCACCTCCCAACCCACTCTGGAAGCAGGAGGTGCGACCTGCTAGCCACCACCATGTGCAAAGCTAGATGCTGGACTCCAGCCTGAGAATCCCAGCAGGCAAATGCAGCTCCACGTACTCATTATCTCTGCTGTAGGGGCTATAGTCTGAGACCACATTGCAATGGCGATGTGAGCCAAACACCTCTTAAGTCTTAAGACACAGGACTGTTTTAACAAGTTTGGACTCGGATTTCAGAAGTCAATGATGTCAGAAAGTCATCTACAGAGCACCTTTGTGTGTTACTACTGGTACCAAACAACTACTCCTTAGGCTCTGAGCTGAGACTGTTGGAGACTGGCACTTTTGACTTGATTCATTAAAATTACCACTTCTGTCTCTCATTGTTCTGACAACATAATGCCATAGCAACAAATGAGAAGCTCCAAATTATATGCGTGACTCTGAAAGGAAGTGCACAGTTCCTGTATATACAAACTTTGATCTACTGCAGGATGGTCAACAGCATCTGTTACTCTAATATCCCAAATCATTATAGCCATTTAGCTAAACAGATCATAAAAAGATTGTTCCATTAGCCATCACACTGGCATAAATCCAGGGAAGTTGCTCAGTGTCCACGACTGAGTACCAGTATAAATCTAAAGGATTTGGATGGACGGCTGTGGCTAAATGCCTGCATTCTTCAATGGTAGGGGCCTTATGCTGTTATTTCCAGGCTCACATTTTTAGCTACAATATTATACATGAATTTAAGGTGACACAAAGACACATTATACACAATTACGTTTGTAATCACCAGTGCAACCCGTATGCAAGTGTTCTTCATGTGGGAAGCCAGCTCTGAAGGTAATTTGTGAAGAGCTGTTTTCACATAACATGGGTGTATCAGAGCTGCACAGCCCATCCAGGAACTGAAATGACAAAAGCGGTCCTTTTGCACACACAAAATTTCTGCATGAGAAAACAGGGCATGCTCAGAACACTCAGATACAAATCGAGACAGAGCTGAGTACGCAGATCCTATCAGTTCTGCATGAAGCAGAATGAGGCAAGAGGAGCAACGACAGCACACAATTTTAGCCTGAACCCCAATAAGTTCTGCATAAAATGCTGAGGTGGGTGTGAGGAGCTGTGAAGGCTTCAATCCGTGTTTTGAGATGTCTTCTGTTACCTCTCAACCAAGAGAAAAGGCACTTGCAATGAATTAACAGAACTTGTTTCAACAAGCAGCTTTGCAACAGGACTTCTGAAGAGGCTAAGTTACTCCCTCCCCCCATTTTAACTACAAAAGGGGTAGATAATTCTCACATTACACAAAGGCTACAAAGCCAGAACAATTGTTGTTAGTGAAATGTAGGAACACTATGGACATGAGTGCAAATACATCAGACATATCTCAGTCTGCAAGTCAGAACGGCTGAGTTGTCATCCAGCTCTCTGTACCTTTGCTATGCCCTCTTCCTGTGTATGCTTCCTGATTTCAGTAAAAATATTAATTAAAGGTTCAACATATGTGAAATGTGGACCTAAATCTGGATATGCAACACACTGGTACGCAGAAGGTACTGGTATGAGTTGTCAGTGACAAGATACATCTGCAGTCAGTGCACTGAAAACCTACTTCTGACAGCAGCAAAGCAGTGCCACTTTTCAAACTGATTTTTCACATTTTAAAATATACTTTATAAAAGTCTAATGAGAGAAGCTTTTCACCTCATCCATCTAGTGTCTATGACATCATTATACTCAAAGAGTATTTCTGTGGCATCTCTGACAGGCTCTTCCCAGCAACTTTCACTGGCAAAAATGTCTCTAGGTTTCTCTCTTCCAGTGTATCTACAAAAGGGTATAATGCAAAGCCAGAGATTTAGCTAATTTTATACTATGACTAGGACCAGATCAGACAAACTAAAGCCCAGACACAATTTAATCTGGCCAAGGACATCAAGGACGGCAAGAAAAACTGCTATAGATATGAGGGATAAAGGCAAGAATAGAGAAGATGTGGGCCCCCTCCAGAAGGAAACAGGAGACCTAGTAACCCAGGATATGGAAAAGGCTGAGTTACTGAACGCCTTTTTTGCCTGGCAAGGACTCTAACCACACCGCCCAAGGTGCAGAAGGTAAAAACAGGGGCTATGAGACAAGAGAGCTGCCCCACTGTAGGAGAAGATCAGGTTCAAGGCCATCTAAGAAACCTGAAAATGCATAAGTCCATGGGACCTGATGAAATCTATCCATGGGTCCTGAGGGAGCTGGCAGATGAAGTTGCTAAGCTGCTTTCCATTATATTTGAGAAGTCGTGGCAATCTGGTAAAGTTCCTGCTGACTGGAGAAGGGGAAATATAACCCCCATTTTCAAAAAGGGAAGAAAGGAAGACCCGGGAACTACAGGCCAGTCAGTCTCACCTCTGTACCCGTCAAGATCATAAAGCAGATCCTCCTGGAATCTCTGNCAGCCCTGAGGAGAAGGACTTGGGAGTGTTCGTGAATGAGAAGTTCAACATGAGCTGGCAATGTGTGCAGAAAGCCAACCGCAACGTGGGCTAAATCTAAAGAAGCGTGGTCAACGGGTCACATGAGGTGGTGCTACCCCCTGCTCTGCTCTCGTGAGACCCCACTTGGAGCACTGCATCCAGCTTTGGAGTCCTCAGCACAGGAACGACATGGACCTGTTGGAACAGGTCCAGAGAAGGGCCATGAATACGGTCAGAGGGGTAGAGCATCTCTCCTGTGAAGACAGGCTGAGAGAGATGGGGTTGCTGAGCTTGGAAAAGAGAAGATTCCAGGGAGATCTTATAATGGCCTTCCAGTACCTGAATGGGGCCTACAGGAAAGATGGAGAGGGACTCTTTATCATGGAGCAGAGCATTAGAACAAGGGGTATTGATTTTATATTGAGAGAGGGGAGATTTAGATTCAGTACTAGAAAGAAACTCTTTACTGTGAGGGTGATGAGACATTGAAACAGGTTGCCCAGAGAAGCTGCAGCTGCCCCATCCCTGGAAGCGTTCAAAGACCAGGCTGGTCTAGTGGGAGGTGTCCTGTCCATGGCAGGGGGGTTGCCACTCGATCTTTAAGGTCCCTTCCAACTCTAACCATTCTATAATTCTATGTTTATAACCAATTATGTTGTTTTGTGGGCAATGGTAGTAAAAAGCTATTGTAGATCTGCATCTAAGAACAATTAAACTTCAACAGAAAAGCTCTGAGCTAGAGAACTGAAAGACAAAGTTCCAGCTATCTTCAAATCCCAAAAGTACCACAACAACCAGGTATTTTCCCAGGGCAGGGGAAGGATGGATAAGATTTAATGATTCAGTCTAGTTCTCTACTTTGGTCTGTGACTCGTAGGAAAGGGATGACAACTGCAAGACTCAGACTGCTCTAGGAAGAGCACTGCTGCTGCTCAATGTGCATGATGCCAGATCCCTTCAAGCATGTTTGGGAACTTTTAATCACAACATGGGCTAGGAACAGAGATTGAGTTATGGAAGATTAGCTGGCAGAAGCATCTGGCAGATGACTTTAAGATGCATCACTGCAACATGGACTTCGGTGGCAAGGGTAAAGGGACAGCTCATGGAAGCCCCAAGTCTTACCTTCATTTAGAAGAGTGTTCTTCATGAACAACACAGTCCTATGCTTATCTTACTACTTAGCATGCAAATCTGGATTAAAAGCAGAAAAAACACCTCAATTTTTTACTATTTATTTCTTCACTTAGCAGAATTACAGAATACAGCCACCTTTTGTAAGGTATCATATTGTTCCTAAAGGTCCTTAAATATAGAATATTTTTATTATTCCTAAAGTTGAAAGTGCCCAGGATAAATTACATAAGTTTCTCTAATTGCACTCCCTATGTATTTTTTGGCCACATTGCTAACTTTCAGTCATTAGTGTTCCACTTCATTTTTATTAAACTAGGCCTTATGTCTAACTGTCCTGAGTAAGCCCAGAGCAGCTAGAATAAAAGACAATTAAACTTCTTTCAGAATTTCATTACTATTTTAACAGGGGCTTTAAGGAGCATCACTTAGTACCAGACACCTATACCCTGCTAATCTATATTTTATTATTACTCTTGTTAAACAGCACTTACTACTGTTTATCAATGTGAGCTAATCAGTTCTCTGAGTAGTAAACCACCTGTCCAAATTATCTATAGTTCTCTTAAGTGAGACATACTGTACAAGTAAATAAGTTACAATTTACACAGTTTATTCAACATACTGCAATCAGCAGGACAACGTTCGCCTAGGTCAGCTGCCAGGTAGCCTTCAACAAACAGTACTTGAAATAGCTGGCAGCACAGCTGTGCTATATCAGCTAACAACCCACAGGCTTCTCCAGTTCCGGTGCAGACTTTGTTGTCTGGATGGTGTCTGCACAGGTTGCAGTAGCAAAAGGCCCAGTAAAGCTCTGTAGGCACATTGTGACCAGCCTTGAAATCAAGGGTAGGTTCTGGTAATCCCCACACCCACCCCCCTCCCCCGACAGCATAAAAGCTCTTTGGGATGTGGCACAGGGGTAGAATTTCACTTTTCATGTATAACTGCAGCCTTGAAATAGCAATGTTATATATACCACCCCCCCCACCCCAAACAACATTGTTATTGGGCTAATTGGACAGCTGAATGTTTAACATGCCCTGATGATAGAGGATTTAAATATGTTCTTCAGCCTCTAAATGCTCTTGTATAATAGTACGTCTTGCTCCTCTGACATGATGCAGACTGCATCTTAGTTAAAGGCACATGCTAGTCTTAAAAGCAGGCTCAATCTCCACGCTAAAAATTCAGATACTGGAAATTACTTTTCCTAGGATAGGAATTAAGACAGAAACCTAAATCCTGTATATTGCAGTCCCTACTCCTTCCCCCCAGCATGAGTGCATGAAGAAGGATTTCACAACAGTAAAGGTACAAGCTCATGAAGTAGGTATCAGAGGTGAGACCATACGGGTATTATTGCTTTTGTGTTAATAAGTGAAGGATGGACTGTGACGTCAAGAAGTCGTATTACACTGGAAAACCTGCCTATGTGGAAAGACTAATTAGCAGTAATAAAACTGAACACTCATTTCCTGTCCGGTGAAGAGCTCTAAACCTGGAAAGGCAGAAAAGGAGGTTTGCCTACTGACAGCACATGCGTATGCCCATGCACGCATAACACATCCAGCACAAGGCACAGCCTCTTCATACAAAGTCACCCCTCTTTTGAAGGTTTAACATCATTAAAGCAAAGAAGGTGGGACTGAAAGACAATTCTCTAGGAAGGGATCCTACATAGTGTCTTCTGGCCTTACGCACTAACCCCAGATCAAAAAGGAAGGCAGAGTTGCACAATGGAGTACATTATTATCACTGTACATACATGCCAAGGGCTTTATCATTACTGCTCTGAGTGATGCCAACTGCAAGTGTGCAGAGCTGCTGTGAAATACCAAGACTGCAGGAGCAAGCAAAAGGCAGGAGATGGAAGCAAGGGCAAGTCCACATTTTTAATACTACAAAGCCTTAAAGCAAGTAAGGCAAGTCTAAGTGCAAAACTGACATGTATTGCCAGTCACTTGTCTTTCAAGAATTTTTATCTATGGAGAGAGAATGCATGTTATTTAATGATTGTTAATTTCAGTGGACTACCTCTTAAAGAGTTTTTAAAACAAACCAACCAACCTGAAAGCAGTGGGGAGGGGGAACAGCTAGGATACGGAACATTAGAAGTATCTGAAGTGGCAGAGCTTGAGCAGAGAAGGCAATCTGATAGGCACACTAGGAGATCTGTTATGCTCCCAGCAATCAGGAAAGCTGATGTCCTAGAAGCCAGTTTTTTGAACTGTGCTAATAATAGGTCAGTCAGCACAGCCCATGCTGCATATGCAACGAAATCGATGTACAAGCTGCAGGCATGAACATGAGACTTTTTTAATTAAGGAGGAGAAAAGAGACTGAAGGCTAACTTATTACATACCATTGTCTCCATTTACCACAAGCCCTTCTCAGCTAGAAGACATTAACATCTCTAACACCCAAGCACAACTACTGCAGTGGGTTGGAACCACACTGTACCAGGTGCTAATCAGGCAGTAACAGGCTGTCCCTGCCACAGTCCTACTTACAAAGGGCTTCTCGAGAGACAAAGTCAGGGTAGAAGGGGAAAAAGGCACAGGGAGGTAGAACAGCCCACTGCTGAGGTATGGCAAAACATGACCAAGAAGAGGCAAGTGCCCAGGTCTCCCAACTCCCAGCTGTTTTGTAAAAGCATACATCCCTATTAATTAAGGGCAAGTATACACTGCTGCATTAAATGATATTATAACCTGATGAGATGAAAATTATAAGGAAATTCTTATTTAAGTCAAATAACATTTGAAGGCTTGACAGACACACTCGAAAGAAGTCACTTGGCCAGAAGTTCTCTACACTGAAATATGTAAACTAAAAATTGTAACAACAAAGTTTCAAGCAGCCAGATCATAAAGGTCTCTTGCATAAAAACTCAAGCTTCCAATTTTTTTGGTAACATTTTCAGCTATTTACAGCAAAAGCTTACCAGGTCTTAGCCCATCTAAACAAAAGACAACCTACTACAATCTCACTTTCAATTAGATAGCAAGGTTAATATTCTTGCATGCCACGGAATACGTTAGGGAATGTTCTCAATACCTGAGAATGCAACAGCACCTAATTTTGGCTAATACCAGATTCATCCTCTCTTTTTGAAGTTCTTTTGCTTCCTCATTTCAGAAACTGAACCTATGTTGTGGATTAAACCCAAGACTCATTTTCTATTCCTGCCTCACTTAGAGCAGTAAGGGAGATATTAGCAGTGGGAAATGCTTATTAGAGATCTTCTGTGTTTGATGTAGTACCATTTCTCTAATGGGCCTTGAACAATTTCCATGTTTTGAAAGCAGAGAGATTTCCTTTTAAAAATGAAATCAGCAGTCTGATGGGAAGTTGACCTCCATGAAATATTTCCTCCCTTTTCACTTTCTGGGGCAATCTCCCACCACTTTCCTGGTGTTCTTTTATTCCACTCTCATGCTGTTTTTCTAAGCGCTTGTGAAAAAACATGAGCTGCACCTTTTGGGTGACCATGAGCTGTTGCTAGGCTGACACCCCTACTGTGTTAACTGTTGAGCGAGGAACTTTCCTCACTTCAAAACACACCAATCTCTGTAGTACAAGCCAGCAACAGGGCAGCATTCTTTACTGAAAAAGGCACTGGCACACCATTTCCAGCAAGTACTCATCAGAATGGGATTTAGCTCATGGTGGTTTTTACTTCTGAACTCCGAAGTACTGTCTTTAGAGATACAGATGAAGAGTTAAGTCTGTATTAAAGAGAAAGCAAATGCACACAGATGAACTTTCCAGGATTACTTCTCAGGCTGTTATCAGAGGCAGAAGCTCAACCTTTCAATACTTTTTACCCTCAGCTCCTCCAAGCCAGTAACAGGACCCCAAGCTAAGAACTCCTGTTACAGATTAGTAGCTTCTCTACATTTTACAAACTGACTTTTATACCCCATATCATGTAACTGTATTTTCACTGGAGAAAGAACTCACCTTTCGGATTCACTCACTTCCAATTTTTGCACTGCTCACCATAATTGTTACAACAGACCCTTAGCAAGCAATTGCATCTTTGAAAGAGATTCTCTTCCACCTCCCATTAGAAAAGTGACAAATACACAATTTTGGATGTCAATATTTACAGATCATTTCTCCTGATAAGAAACTTCCCTAGCTTTGGTATTATTTCCTTTCATGCCAGTTTGACACTACAGAATGTGCATATGTAGATTATACATATCGTTTTTACAGAAGTCCATGAAGAAGCACCACAACTACTAGAGCACTGAGAACACGTCTTCTAATACAAAATTCGCTACTAATAAACAAAAAAAAAAAAAATCCCACTACGTAAGGACCTAAATATACAACCCTTGTTCAGTGCCTGGTAGAATGCCAGTGTGGTACATGGATCTAAGTCATTCTGACCCTGTATTCTGCAGCGAAAGCAAAGGCAAAGGCAAATCCATTTGTATGGCAAACTGTGTGACAGAAACCCATGTATCCAATATTCATTATCAAACAGAATTAACAGTAAGAGACATTGCTGAAATGCTAGAGATCCTAAAAGAATAAGGAAGAGTAGCAAGGGTTTCATTATAAATGTTAAAATTATCCCCTATGCAGAGAGACGTGCACCATTGTTTCTCATTCAGTTAATGATATTTACAATTTCAATTCTTCAAAGGGTCTAGTTATTTAGCTTTTTTTTTTTCCTTTTACATGCCAGAAAGAGAAGTGTGAAAACATGTTTAATGATGCACTCGGATGTTTTCAGCAGTGAGATGCATCACTGAGTAACCTTGAATAAATTAAGACAAACAGTAGGGAGTTCAGAGCAGGTATTTTTAAGCCTAGTCCTATTAAATATTACATTCTTCTCATTAAATTAGGAGGTATATTTTAAATATTGATATATTAACTTCAGCCTTTATTGCGTGCTTATCAAGTGTACTAGAAAACCTATACAGATGTAATGAAAACATCTTTGACCCATAGGGCAGTACAAATATTGACCCAAATGTTTTAAAGCCCCAATTCAAAACAGACACAAGAGAGCTCTCTTAAATAACACAGCCAAAATCCCCATCAGCTGGAAAAACGCCACATCATCCTTCATTTGGATGAGGGCAATGGGATTGCCATAGAATTTACAAACACACTGAAGCCAAGTTTAATCCTACAGAATCCTACCTGCTACCCTCAAGGCTCCACACATTCACTGTGGTCTGTGTTGGGTTTTCAGACCCAAAGAAACTCATGATCATCTCAGGATGCAACAGGGAAAAGGACCTTCCAGGTCAGAAAAATCCTCTCCTCTTTCATCATAAGGAACCTCTTCATGCAGTCCCATGAAATGAGAAAGCTCCAGCTCAAAGTACAGTATTACTGCTATAGGCTCTTGTAGCAAGCTGATATTCTGGGGCTTAGCTACAGCATATTAGTACCAGTTCTGTCAGCAATGTTCACACATAAAAAAAGCAGACCTATCCTTGTAAGAGAAGAAACTATTCCCACTCCTTGCCTTGAAAACTGCTAAACTGTCATTACTGAAAAACTGTACAGATAGAGTCTCTTGGCCTTTAGATATCCTGAGCCTGTCAGTCAGAGCAAGTCAGAGCTGAGGGAAATAGCTGTCTGTAGGTACTTCTATACCACTGTGGTCTCTCACCTTCTCTCAAATACACTTAAAAGCTTGAGGTATGAATCATGCAAGCTGGCCTCTGAAGCAGGGACTACTTACTAAACCATTCGATGGGGCTATGCTACTGCTCTGTTGGCATCTGGCAGAGGAGGGAATCTTCAGCCACAGACCCCTTCCTATGGGGTTAAGGATCACCTCAGCAATTTCAGTAGTTTCTGAACACCAGCTTCCTTCAGACAAACAAGACCATCATCTGTTTACAAAGGATTTCTGCAGAAGGCATTAGAAATAACTGTTGACCTCCCAGGACTGGACACTTAAGTTTAGTTTCATGACAGAGACTGTTAGCTTATCTCTTTTCACGATGCTGTGGATGAGACTGGGTCTGTATCCTCTATGTTTTCGGCATGCTGCCATGTCAGTGTGGTAACCTAGCTTTAAAAATAAAGAGTAATAAAACAGTATGTGCTAGTGAGAGCATATTATGCCATCCTCAGATTTTTAAAACCCTAAGTGGCTCCACCATAAAAGCAATTACTTGCTTCCCTCCTTTTCAGCAGTGTCAGAACTGCACTCAGTAACTAAGTGTCTTCTCCTAACATCCATCTGATCGCATAACATAACTTGCAGCTAAAGGAGGTAAGAATAGTAATGCACAAACTGTCTGGCAATACATATTTCTCCTCATTCTCTGCCTATGCATCCATTGATACATTTATTCGCAGACAGAAATCAGTCTTTCTCTGCCTTTGCTTTTCTAGCTAGATTAAACACACCAAATGCTTCCAGCCTCTTCACATCTCCTGAGAAATGCTTTTTATTTTCCTACCCTTTTATTCTAGTAGACTTTCTCTTCACCTGGTCAAGTTTCGATTCATCTTTCTTCAACGCTCATGATCAGAATAAGAAAAAAAAAGAAAGAAATGGCATTCCTTTTTCTAAAACACAGTAGTGAGGAGTTGAGATATGTTTTAGTCAGGTCATAAAAATACGCCAATACAACAAATATTGTCTGGCTTTGCTATAGTTCAGAAACATTACAGAAACAATAAGGTATGTAACAGAAGCTAGCTTGTTACATGAATTAATTTTTCTTTTTTAAAACCCATGTTGAGAATCAGTCAAATAATAATATGAAATCAGCCAGAACTCTGCATACAAATGAAGCAAATATTCCAGAGCCTTTAACAACAAAAGAATTTCATACTGAAAAAAACAATTAAAATCAGAAAGCTGTCCTGCCATCTGTTTAAAACAAAGTCTTACATTTCCTTGCTGTTATCAGAAAATAGAAAAAAGCTACGTATGACATTATTTTGGAGGATTATCTTTACTGATGACAGCAAAATATACTTAACACGCAAATACACAGTAAGCATGTCGAACTGCAGCATACCACATCATTATCACCAAATTGTAAGATCAGAGCTTAAATGAACTTGCTTAACAGACCGTCATTGCAGCTATGGCCATACTAAGATGGGCAGCAAAGGTGAACCTAGCACATAAAAATCAAAAAGACACGGCGTGTGGTCAGAAAAACCTGTATGCATTTTCATCCTAGACTACGGTTCAATCTGCTAATAAAGTAATTCAAACAGAAAAGTCTGATCAACCACTTTTTAATATGGCTCTTGATAATGTCCAAGAGCAGTCATGCTGGACCTGCATATCTGGCAGGACACATGGAGCCAGCCCCAACACAATTAAATGGTCAAATCACAGACAGGCACGAAGAGCACGGTACATGGATACTTATCTTGCGCTGAAGGAGTCCTGAGCAATTAGAGGCAACACAAACAGTAACCTAAGTTGTCAGATGGCCACTCTATTGCAAAGCGGGCTTCCAGGGGCTCTTTGCCTCTTCAGCTTGCCTTCTTTCCCAGTTCAGTTCCTGCTCTTAGAAGTAAATGCCAAGAGGATATCTCCACTAAGCCTGGCTGCCACTTACACATCTCAAGACCGGACATTCTTACATTCTTTCCAGCATGGCATAACGTAAGTGGCATGGATCTGAAACTATAGACATAAGATGATTTATCAGGAACATATGGCTCCTGCAAGCATGAAATTTGCTGTCAGCTAACTATTAGGGAGCTAAAGGGGACAAGCAAAGGATCAAAGGATCCAGACTGGTCACATATATAAAACTTCCTGGTAAGAATACTTTATTGCCACCCTTTTTGACCCATTATCTGTTCAACTCCAGCATTATCCAGACGCACTGATGAGGCTGCAAACCCCGAGAGGATTCATGGAGAACTACAGGATGGGGTCAGTGACACTGCTGGAGAGCTGCTCTGAACATACACCTTTACCAAGAACTTGGAGCTGGCTGCACAAAGAGCAATCTAAAGGACTGTCCAGATACACCGCTAGACACCCAACAGTACATACTGTTTTCCTGTCTCCACAACAGAAAAGAAACAGTAAAGGAACAAGAAAACAATGCAAGAAGCAGCTCAATCAGCCAACAAGCCAGAGACAGCTGCAGAGTCAACCACCAGATCTCTAAGCTAAATAAAAAATTAACACAAACGGAGTGGGGTTTTGGTTTGTTTTGGGTTTGTTTTCCACCACTGATTCATGTAATTTTAATATAACTTTACTGATAAGGCAACAGCAACCAAATGAGTCAGATTCCTAATTTAAAAGCCATACCAGCCATTAAAAACCATTGTCCAGGCAGGGATTTACTGCTTTGCACAGTGTCTGGCAAACAGGGTAGTCAAATGGTTAGAAAGATGGCTGCAACACGCGCCTTGTCTCCATACCCATTTGAAGTAATCTCCCAGGAAAACGTGTCTGACCAAGGATGCTGGCATGCAGCCTTCTCTCAGTTCATCACTTTGTTTAGCAAGGCCTAGCCCTCCATTCTCAGAAAATAACAGGCCCTGGTTATGACAAAAGCATTTGCTTAAAAAATAATAGCTCTGGGGAAAAAAGAGAAAGCAATCACATAGAGGGTGTATTGTCCTGATATTATTTCTTCTCATAGCTCCACTGTCATCACAGAATCACTTTACACAAAGGGAAGGAAATGAAGAGAATTTCCTATATAACCTCCTTTTTAATATATCTGTAATTTCACAATAAACATGAACTCAACCATTCTCTGCAAAAGCAGAAAGTGGGATTTCCTTCCTGGTCTTTACGCTATCAACACCCCAACAGAAATATATTTACATTCTTTAAATAGACACTGCTAGGATGATGTTTAGAAACAGGCTTCACCTAGTTGTCATGAATTATTAACCAGAAAAAACCCCTCCTGTTCGCCCTTTACAGAGACTTGATTTGCAAGTTTAAAAATCAAACTGACACTTACGTCTCTTGTACAAATACCCAACCTTTTAAAAAATGCTTTGAGCATTATAAATACATTTTTTTCATGAATATGAGAACAACAATTCTATAAATAACTATTCTTCACAGAACTGCTTCAAGACATTGTTTTTACAGACAACAGTAGGAAACTGAAGGAGGTCTTAGTGCCAAACATATTAAAAAGTGAAATAAACTCTCCAATCGACTCTGGGTTTCCACTTATTATTACAGAATTTGCCATCATTTTTCAGCTTGTATAATTAGTTTATGCAAGAGAAGGAACAAAACAGAAGACTGCACTGTGTTCTGGCATAGTTACTGGGTTGGGATAAATCAGTCATAGCCTTCAATTTCTGAGGGAATTCACTTTGCTTCTTTAGGGAGTAATTTAACAATTCTGGACTGTCAACAGATGAACCTGCTATTAACCACTACCACTTTGTACAAGCACAAGCAAAGTAAGACAAGATTTTTATTATAACCCCATGATAAGATTTCCAAATACAGTACTCAAAACTGTGCTGTAGCTCCTCTAAAAAGCAAACATAGGAAGATAAATATGACTCGATGTTAGTAGCAGATTACCTATACAGTCTGCACCTTTAATGGCTGCTACCTTCTCAGGCAATTTTGCACTAGTATCTAAACATAAAATCAACAGGAACTCCTGAAAAACAGCTTTTGAACTGGTAAACCAGGTTTCTGTTGCAAGAATACAAGCACGTACTTAGGCATTTTGGCATATTCTCCAACACACCACCAAAGCTCAAGCACTACCAAGTTCTAACACAGTTTTCAACGGGGAACCAGTGCAAGCACTTACTTCCTAAGTACTTGAAAAAGCATCTGTAAAAAAAAGAACACATTCAGCTCCTAGTTTTGATACAGTATTTTGCTGCAATGACTGCAACACCAGCTTGCTGCTATATGCTGATATGTTATATGAAACAAGCTGCACCCGATTGCTCAGGGTACAGGTACTCTTTCATCCCAGCGCGGCTCCACAGTCTCCAACAGCTGGAAACACGACGATGCTGATTTTAAGGGGTGAGACGGATGTGAAAGTGGAGTAACACAGCGATGAATCACATCATTAGCTTTCCCAACAGCTCCCTAGCTGTAATAATGATATAAGCGTATTGGAATGTTTTTTTTAAGAAAGTTAGTGTCCAACAAGGATTAGTAAGAACTTAGTGACATGGCACACCAGCCATGGCCAGGGAGCACAAGGCAGTTCAGGAGGAGGAATTCAAAGGGACCTCTGGGAATTCTGGGTCTGCCATGCATCATAGGCAAAATCCTCAGTTCTACGCAAGGCAAGACAGAGTAACCACAATGTTCAACTATGAACCACAACAGCATCCCAAATGGATCATTGCCTGTAAACCAGAGCAATTGTACACCTCACTGGCCTTCAGATCATTAACATGGCTACTAGAAATCACCTAGTCTTCCATTCATGTCTCCAGGTTTTGTGCTCAAAGGATAAAGCACGGGCCTGTTGTATTTGCTCCCCAGAAAAGCAAAGGAACATACGCTGATGTAATGCTTGTCTGCTGTGCCAGGACTGGCACTCAAAGCCTCCTGACTCCTGCCCATCAAACCATGGTAAACAGAAAGAACCATTCTGGAGCAGGAACATTTTCTCTTACCTTATTTTGATCTGTCCAGTAAAAGAAAAATCCCTGTGGATCCGTTCTGAGAATAATTGGAGTCACAACAGTGGAATCCTGGAAGAAAAAAAAGGACAAATAAAAAATCTATGCCAGCACACAGAACATATGATTACGCACTAGCTTCTTTGCCACCCATGTTAATGAATTGCAACATCTAGAAATTACCCTGAAGGTATCACTAGCAAGATGTCACTAAAAGAATTTAGTATCACCTGCCTAATCTCCATTTTTCTGACATAACGTATTTCCATTACAGAGAAGACAGCAGTAAATAACTCCAGACATGTCAACACAAGGAGTTACTCCAGAAAAGCTGGAAGCAGATGAAGTTAAACAGACATAACACACTAACTGTCAAACTAGAGCCCACGCAGTAAAGTACTATAGTTATCAGAAGTCCACTGCCCACCTTGATCCAAATTAACTTTCAGACAGAGACAAGAGCTAAATGCCTATAAGCTTTACTTTAACGTACAAAGACTGAATTTGCCTACAAAAATCTGAAATAACATCCACTACATTAAGGCTTTTGTCAATTACCTTCTATTAGTATTTTTCTTTTTTTCCTACACTCCAACTATAATGATTTTAGTAATGGGAGTATACACATTCTACCTTACCTCCAAATCAGTTGAAAAACTGTCTACTCTGGTAGCATCCATAGCTCAGGTGATTTAAGACCAAGCACATGTGTAAGTACTATAAGCAAGGCAGCCTAATTCCTTACATATTCAAGTACTCTAACTGACAGCAGGTACCTGACTCGGGGGATGCAAGCTTTAACCAAAGTCTTTCCCACAGGTGGGTGCTGACTACACCTCTCACCCATCAGGATTCTCTAGTGCTTAACAATAATTGATATCGGTGTAGCCTGGTCCTAATAGAATTCCTCCTCTCTTTCCTCTACTATTTATCATGACATCTATATAAATGCTGTTGTTTTGATACCTCTGTTTGTCAAATTTACTTTAAATATTATGGAGGGAGCACAGAAAGGAGGAGGACGACAGGCAGACAGAAAAATAACCTAATCCTTAGCTCCACCGGAACCCAGCCTAAACACAAAATTCCTCCTCCAAAAAAAAAAAAAGTATATTTCTGTTAAAATATTACAAATTTTTTACAGCTTTGGCATTCACCTAATTCCAAAGCAGCAGTATGTGAAGTTATTTTATGTTCCTTTAAGAAAAAAAAATTTGGTTCCAATAGGTTCAATCATTTAACAATAGGTTCAAACATTTAACTGTGCTGCTTTTCTGAGTGCAAATGAAGTTGATGGAAGTGACATTATCATAAATAAACAAACACTAACTTCTGCAAGTGCCATTACCAAAGCAAGGAGGTAACACTTGCCTGTATTAGGCCACCACTACAGTCATTTATAACAGGGTACCAAACTCCCAGCAATGGGCATTCATGAAACTGAATTATTCCCAGTTTACAGCTCAAAAATGAGACCAAAAGAAGCTAAGTGACAGGCCCAGCACCAGTCACAAGACTGTGAGGGAGCTAGTAGAAGAATAAAATAGAGTCAAGCACAAAGCATGTTTTTACCTCAGCATAAGAGAAATACAAATAGAAGAGCAAATTCTACACTAAGAGGAAATACAAGATCAAACCCTTAATTGAGTATAAAAGTCCTCTTTATAACTGGATGATCTGAGTTGTGGATTAACTATGCCACAAGTACACTGACACCCAGACGGGTGCCAAGGAAGCTGGGAACAAGTACCAATGCAGCTGTACCAATGCAGCTGTACTGGCACTACGGGAATGTCCCAGCTGGGGACAGAGGGCCACTGACCCTTCTTCTCCTCATTACCAGAAAACAGCATTGTATACACTCTCCTTAAGAGAACGGACATAAGGAATTTGTATGATCTATTCTTTTCCTGTTTCTCCATAGTTCCTAGTTATCTTATACATCTGAGATTCGGGTACTGTTTGAGTGTAACAGGAAAGTTCATTTTTAAAAAACTGAAAGTCCTGAAGAGATGTTGATTAGTTGTCTAGTCTACATCCACAAACTTCTATAAACGTGTTCTCAAACCTCTGCCTTTCAAAAAGGGAAATAAACCTTTGGAGGTACAACTCTCCTTTTTAAACTTATTATGTGCCATGCAGTCTATCTGTAAACATGCAAAATGAGGAAAGAAAAAGCGTCCTTCTGCCTTCCGAGGAGATATACACAGCTTCAGGCAGTAAGAAAAGGAAGCGATGGGAAACAGACAGGCATGAAGCGATTATGTCTAGGATTAATCAATTTTACTGGTTAATCACTTCAAATCAGTTGCTTCAACCAAAAAGCTGTTTGGATTTGTCTGTGCTGATGACATACAGCTGTCAAAGTACTACTTTTGTAGATGTGGGATGTAATATGTTGACTGTAATCAGACTCAGAAGGGTGGAAGATGGAGGGGGAAAGAGCCTTCAATATCTATTAGGTGACATAAAGGAAACCTCATCTTGACAGGGATGATGCTGAGTCTTAATTTAAGGTCCTCCGTGCTCCAGGAAGTTGTTTGCTTGTTGTTCTGTGCTGTTGTTTCTTTGGTTTGGTTTTTTTTCTTTTAAATCAGAAAAAGGCATTTGTGCATTATGCTTCTCTTCTACATTAACTACGCTACTCTCATATTAAGCATAGCACAGTTAACACGCTGATGAACATGAGAACCTCACACTGTCATGCTGTATACAAGCACAGGATCTGAGAATAACTTTGTACATGTGATTGTGAAGCTGACCTTTTTGGAAATTAACACATATTTAGGTGTCTAGTAAGGGCATAGCTCTTAGGATCCTGTGGATGTCAACAAAGCGGGCAGCCCTTTGGGTATGAGCCACAGATTCTTGGGACGTGTCCAAGTATGTAAGCAAAGAAGCAGAAGGAGATGACCAAGGCAAAAATCAGATGTGATCAGAAAGGGGAGAGGAAGAGTCCCAGTCAGTGACATAAACAGTTGTGGGTTATTGAGCTTTATAAATGTCACCCATGGGTGCTTGTGCCAAGCAGCGGCTTGGTTTCTGACAGATTGCTTTTGTAAATTCCTTGACTAGGAAGGCTTGGAGTGGCACTTACCTGGCAGTCTCAGTACGCTGCATATCACACCAGTCTAAACTTTTAATTTCACCTTTAATGCCCCCCACCTCTTTATTTGTTGACTTCGGGCCAATTCTCTACTTCACTCCAATTTCACAGCCTCAAATGAGTAATGTGGTTGCTTTATACTTATTCCATTAAGTTGCCTGTTAATTGGCTGTATAACCTCAGACCCTGCATAAGCAATGGTTTTTATTTTCTGCTTTTAAACAAGAAGGTTTCAAATTTATGCCCATGAAGTGCCAGAGAGAACTCTGGGATCCTTACCAGCCAGGCACAGTAGAACTTAGGCATAAAATATCAATGGACAAATCCATATTGAAGAGCTTGCGAGGTAACTGTTTCAAGGCTTGGCTTTTAAGTGTGTGTCCCCTAGACCACACCTACGATCAGCAAGCCAGAAGTGCTAACTCCATTTTAATATTACTCCCCAAAAAAGACTATTATACAAAGCCAAACCTTGGTGTAGTTCCTTTCTAATGAACATGGCCACGCTTCCCAATCCTCAGAGCATCCCTAAAACAAGGCTGTGCATCTAGTCAGAAGAGACAGAGCCTTCTACCCTACTCCTCAGCCACCACTGCTAAGACCTGGAGGGACATGAGGCAAGAAAGAACAGCTACATAAGGGTACATGGTTCTGGCACCTACACCCTGGGCTTTGGCCCTTGCTCCCAGAACACTCTGTACTTTATTCATTATGTATTAAGGCAAGGCTGTAACGCTAATGCCACTGTGCTTCGTGCCAAGCACAGTTCAGTGTGAAAATGATCACAGAATGCCACAGGCTGGGACTAGTGTGCCTGTGATGCAAGTATCAGGTCAATCCCACCGTAGATGAAGAGCTCCTAAAGGATCTTAAAATACCTACTGGGGAATGAAAATCTACATATACCTTGTCAACTAGCAACACCATGAGTCAGACGAGCATGTATTTTAATAAATCATATATAGATAATGATGATGTTTCTTAGAAACAGTTGCAGTCAAAATTCACATCAACAGATTTTAAGAAAAAAAGCAGACCAGCCTTTATCTTAATCTTTTTCAACAGACGGGACTCGCCACACTACCTTATTAAGCAAGACCGTTGTTTCCTGGTTTTGCCTCAGATTTTTAGGGACGCTGAACATCTCCAAAAATAACCTGAAAACTTTTACACACATAATTATTTCATTTGCTTGAAGCTTTTCCTGGAAAATTTCTGCCAAATGGCTTCCAAACACAATGCTAAGAAATAGATTGTTTCTGGTAGAGGCAAAATCTTCTACCACTTTTATTTTGGCAAAAGGGCTTGAACTCTGGTTGAGCAAGGGTGCAGCAAAGGTGCATGGGGGGAGGAGTCCCTGCAAAGAGTTTTCTTGGCACTCCATAAGCCAGAGGAATTATAAACTCAGAGGAATGGAGAGGAATGAAAGAAAAGGGATAGTAAACCAGCAGTTTACAGATGGTCAACAGATATGTTAGTTGTTATATTCCATCATACGCTGAGTGTACTCAGGCTCGAACTAAGCAGGATTACCCAAGTAATTAGCACTATTAATTTCTTTAGGCTGCAGGTGAACTGTCAGTGACAGGGAGAGTAGCCATCCTACAGTGTTGCAATGAACCCCTGAAATAATCTGGAAGGGTAAAGATGCCCTCTATTACTGATGGCAGAAGAACCAGATCTGCCATGTAAAGGAACAGATTGCAAGAAGAAAATGTTGGGGAAGGCAAAATGAGTGTTGGAGGTTAGAAGCAGGACAAAAAAAAACCACCCAAAAAAAACTGGAATTGAGTTTACAGGACCCATAAAATGAAATCCCACTTGTTCAATAGAAACAGACAGGAAAACATTCTTCACTCTTAGAGTGGTGAAACCCTGGAAAAACTTTAGTGATGGCACCACAGGACAGAAGTCATCATTCTGCTAATTAAAGACTAACTTCCTGCAATTTTAAAACAGCTACCTTGAGTGGGATTCGTTTCTCAGAAGTAGACTACCCTGTTTTGCTTCTCAAGACATTCATAGTCTTGGGCTAATTATAGCCTTACCACATATAGTCTTGATTTGTCTAAATAAGTTATTTTTTTTAGAGCTTGCAAAATATGAAGTCAAGAAAGAAGAAATAAAAGGAGAATTTTATAGCAAAAGTAGCCAAATGCCAACCAGGATTTTATCTCTGTCAGAGAGTTCTTCTGTCATGCTGGGTAAATCATTTAAACCAGTCTGTTCATGGTCATAAATGCTGTATTCTGATTTTGAGGGAATCCTGGAATTGTATTTCCACATTTTATTTTCTAATTTTCAGAGAGGCTGAGCCCAAATTCATCTGAATTCACTGGGGAGGCATTCTGAACATCTGACTGTATAGTGCTACACAGTCTGAAAATTAGGTCCAAGGTATCTAATCACAGATTAAAAATTAGTAGGTTTTTAATGTTGGTTTCTTTTTTTGGACCTACAACCTTACAACTGGGAACACATTATGTCATCTAATAGGTCTTGTGAAAATAAATTTTAAAACTGCTTATGAAGCATTTACTTTATAGTAGATGAAAGATTCCATATATGTTAACTCTATTTCATTACAGACTTTGTTAAGAATAAGGTCTTGAGCATTCAAACATTACAGTTAAGAAAGCACACAGTGCACAGCTTAAATTTACTCTCAGCTTCCCTTTCACAAAGAATACCTCATTTACTTAAGACCTGTTTTCTGGTTTTCAGTTTCCCTGTCATCTACCAACACTCCAAAGGGTTAAGATGCTACGATAACACAGATGTTATCTGCAACTTGAATGTGTAAAGTCTTCAGCAGATCTTCCTAGACAGGCATCTAACCATTCTGCAGGGGATCCAAATCTTTTTTTTTTCCCCCCAAGCTAAAGTTAGCAAGAGCTTTCCAGTGGAATCAACCAAGTTCAGGCTTTCCCCTTTACTAAATGTTAACTGGTGGGAAATGTGAAACTCCATGTGATTACGCCCCTATGTTGCAAAAGGCCAAACCCACAACTTCTACTCATTTAGAGAAAATATTTTTGTATGGTACAGAGCTGATTATTGATACATAAAGATTAGCAACAAAGAAAGAAAAAACAACAATAACTTCAGAATGCTGGACCAACTTCTTCCCTCCAGACTGAAAACATTCAGAAAAAATAAACTCTCTTCAGTTTATTGTTTTAGCTTTATACACACAGAACAATGGTTGTTCATTCTTCATGGCCTCAGTACTGCACTGACAGACTTGTGCAAAGTTTAAAAACAAAAAAAAGAGGCAGGGAAAAAACCCAACTTACTTGAGCATCAACATCTTAAAATGATTTCCGAAAATTTCCAGGTTTTTTCTTTGTTTGATGTCACCTTATCCATAATAATAATACTCTGATGTTACATTTACTTGTAAGGCTAAAGGGGATGTATCTCATACTCTTGATAATCTTCTTTAAAAGATTCTAAACAAATAAAGAAGCCTGAAAACTTTACCTAGCAGTCACCATCTCAGTTCAAAAATATTTTCTAAAGACAAATAAGTGCTCTAAGAGAAAGGCATTAAAATGGAACTTAGAAGACCTAGGTTCATTTTTGCTTCTCATTGTAATACTTGGTGAGGTGCTGTAGCCACTAAACAATACCACCTATGAGGAGGTTTGCTTCAGTAACTGAATGTTTAGAAAAAAAAATATATATAGTTATAAGAGAGGGATTATGTCCCTCAATTTTGGTAGAGTTACATTACCTTACTGATATAGTTAACTTGCAAGTAAATAGTGTAAGCCACAGAGAGACCAGTCAAATTCTTTATGCGAAGTACATGCTATCACTAGGGAAGATAAGAAAGCCTTAAAGCAAGGACTGAAAACAAACCTATTTTTGAATATATACCATCATATTAACTGTCTTCACTGTGCCAATTACTGCTTTTAGAAAACATCAGTTCAACTGTGCTCTAGCTGCCAAGCTATTTGTTAACTCTGTTATGTCTATCTTGTTCCCACTACATGCCAGAGAAAAGTGAAGGAAAAAAAGACAGCCAAGGCAGGTTTCAGCCCCTTCAGACATCAGATCGGTCCTGAGACAAGTTGCCCTTTATACTCAGGTTTCATTCCCTGGTAAGGGAAAAGTGGTTATAAAGGCCCAAGTGAAGGCAGCATAAAGAAACAGAACCTGAAGGAAGTAGGGCTCAGATAACTGGCATCTTAAATCTGACACATGTGCACCTACAAAAAAAAACCCTCCTAAGCAACCAATTACTTTTATCTTTCACCTATTCAAATGTCAGCTATTTCTGTTCAGTTTCTTGTGAATCCAATCCACACATCAAGAACAAGAGTTAACCCTAAAATTTGGTTTACAAGCTGTAATACTGTTATAGAATAAAACAGAAGCAGTCTGAGGAAAAGCAAAGTATCAGGACAACAATCATCTGTTTGACTTCAATGCTTTATATCCTGACCCAAACCAGAATTTGTGAATAGACTCTATTAGGCTGGTGTAAGTATATTGCATCCTATCCTGATGCAAAATGTGACTTATCTTGCAAAGCCCTAACTTTTAATTGATCCTAATGCTTTTGCAATTTAGAAACTGAGGATAGTCCACACGGGAAATGGAGTTTCAAGGCGCCTGAGCTGTTTGCTTTCTACTTGCCTGTATGTGATCTTGAGTGGTTGACGTAACTTCTCCCTCTGCTCTTTGCAAAGCTCAGACAAGGCATTTCTCTTTCAAACTGGATCATCATCACACTGAGGGTGAGGGGGTGCAGCAGCCACTGTGCAAAGTTCGTGTGTAACACAAAGCAGACTTCACTGCTGTTCCTCAGAGAGGAGGTCCATATAACAACTGCAGTAGCACATCTGCTTATTAGCAGCCTCAGAGTTACACTACCCTGAGCGCTACTAGAAGCTCAGGATGGGAAGTCCACGGAAGTCTGTATTACAACAGTTTTGTCAGACTGTTCTGCACACCACACTGCAACATCTTTCTAAAAAGCTGGCAAAGCCAGTTTTTAACAACTGCTACTCTATACACCATCAAATTGCTTACACACCTCTCATGCTCTGGTTTAAATCTTTCCAGCGTTCCCATTTTAAAAGGACACTATTTTCAGTGGTTTATAACTTAGCTGGAAAAACTTTGCTTGGGGCTGAAACGTGGTACAGGCCATAGGAATTTACTGAAAACACTCTCTTGCTTTATGAAAAGCAAAGCAAAGTCAATAGAGTCATCTTTAAACTGCAAAATAAGGGAGCAGGGAAGTACTACAAGGGTATGCCTTGGATGGGAGCAAATTCTGCCCCAGTGCACAGGCGATGTGGACGAACTGAACTCTCGCTCTCACTCAGACACAGTAAATAGAAAACTGCACATAATAAACATCAGTATGTGAGCTTTGTGTTTCTGAACAGCCTTGTTAGCACAGCAGATCCAAAGTACTCATTATGGTCAATTCCATTTTACTGTTACATTTTGTAGTTTACTATTTCTCATTATAGCCTATTGTTTTGCTGGAGAGTTTGTTCATGCGTATTTACACAAGAGATCACAGAGGTTCAAATTAATAATCATCATTTTTAAAAACCCTTCAAGCAGATTAATTTGATAGAGGACAATGACTCTGAAGTGGATATTGGCTACTCAATAGCAAATACTTTTCAAAGTCACCGAACATGCGTTCAAGTCTCCAGACCTTCTTACCGCCAGAGTACCAAAGGACATTCATTTCTCTTGAAATCTTTGATTTTGTGGGGCTTCCACTACTGAGAAGAAACACTACAGACAAGAGAGAGGGGACTGGGAGGCAGAAAATACATACATACACACACACAACATACAGGCAACAGTGAGTTAACGCCACTATTCTTCATACACAGTGAGGCTCCGTAGGCATCAACTTTCACAAGGCTGCACTCGCTAAACACAATAGGACTCTTTCTCATCTCAGTCACGCATTCCAAGTAATACCTCAGTGTATCACTGAGCAATACCTTTAGGCTGAAATGCACATCTTATGACTAAATGCTGCCAAATTTTATTACTGCAGCCTTCAGGTTTACAATTTAAAATCTTCTTTCCAATTAGTCTATAGCACAGAGGTTAGCCACTTTGCATGGAGAACACCTCTTCTCCTCCAAATTCTATGTATACAATATATTATTTGGGAAATAGCACTTAAACTAATAATTTAAACTGTTGCTTAACTGCTAGGACTTTCAGTCTGGAGACTTAAATCAACATTAACTTGATCTCTGCATATACATATGGAAATTTCTTAGTAGCTTACAAAAAATAAAATAATAGCTACAGTGACAAGGTAGAGTGACAAATGCTGCCTTTTCCTATACTAAGGAGAATACGAAATAAAGGAAAACATTTTCTCAGACAAGTCATTCAAGCTTAGCTCCCCTCTGTCTTCTGAACATGAATAACCTGTGTCAAGCCAACATTTACTACTGCAGACAAGGTCAGGTCACTGAGCTTATTAAAAATGTATTAGCTTATTATTATAAATAATATTTCACACTACAAGTTGTTCAAGGTTTTTGTGTTCCTTCCCTCCTTGAGAGTGTTTATCACAGGTTTATAGAGACCTGGCTCGCACATTTGGCTGCTGGACAGGCTGAAAGCAACGGCAAAACAGCAACACGTAATGAGACAGGAACAGTTGTTAGACACGTGAACTGCTCTTTCTCCCTCTCTCTGTTGTCCCTCCAGTTGTTGCTGTAGATGTCTTTAGCAAAGCCGAACTCACAGAAAAAAATATTCGAGAGCTGCGTTACGGCTCTCAAACAAGTTATCCTCAACAATTCTCCCACCGTTCAAACTACCTGCCTTCCTTGCAAACCACTCCTCTACCACAGCTCACGTCTCACTATGCCCCTCTGTCTCCAGACACCGTTCACAGACAAGATTTTCTGGGGCAACTGCTCCTCCGTGTGAAACTGAGACACAAACATCTAATGTTGTACGGTAGGAACAAAGCTAGCAGAGGACTCGTCCCTTCTGTTTTCCTTCTGTGGAGCACAGCAGACTTACTTTGGTGGCATGAGGAGAGGAAAAGAAAGCTAAGCAGAAAGACTGCCTTTCTCTGAAGCAGTCACAAGGATAGCCTGCAAGTGAAGAAAGAAATTGTGGCTGCTCAACAGCTATGCTACCAAAGGTGAAGTGCAAACCACACACTACTCCTATGGAAGGTAATACAAGTGCAAAGGGTTGTGAAGCAGCAAGTGGTAGGGGTTAAGCAGATGCGATTTTGAGGCAAGTTTTGTACCCTACTGAGCCAAGAAAGAAAAGTGCCTTCTGCAGAGGAGAGAAGACGAACAGGGGTACCCAAACAATGAGCCCTGGGAGAAGACATCCAGGGCTTGACAACCCCACTAGAGACAAAGACAACGGGAAGGGCAGGAGCCAGAAGGAAGGCGAGAAGCCAGGAGGAGGAAACGGGAGATGGAACGAGAGATACGGAACAGGTTGAAACAACTATTTCAGGGCTCCAGGAAACGACAACGTGCAAAATAAAACAAGGGCGACAGGAGAAGAAGGGACCGCGAAAGGAGCCAGCTCAACACGGCTCTCACCGGCCAAGCAAAGTGAGCCGGGAGAACCTTTGGAGAAAGTTTGCCGGGCAAACAGCCGGCGGTTTAACAACGCCTTTCCGCTCAGCCTTGCCCGGCCCCCACACGGCGACCGCCCGGCCCGGCCGTGGACACCTATCGCCGGCCGCCGCCGCCGCCACCGTCCCGGGGCGGCTCCTCCGCCGCGGGACAGCCTCGTCGCCTCGCACCTGCCCTTCGCACGGCGCCCCGCGGGCCGGCCCGCCGCGGCTCCCCGCCACCCCGAAGGGCTGGGCCGGACCGGCGGCGGCCCCAACGTGTGTGCCAGAGCCCTCCTGCCCGATCGATGCGCCCGGAGCAATTGCGTAACCCCCGCCGTGCCCCTGCCCCGTGTGGGGCAAGGGGAAGGGAAGCGGGGAGGAGGTGCGGGGGGGGGGTAAACTACTCACATCGTCCCACTTGACGAATTTGATGCCTTTCTTCAGGGTGTCAGAGACGCAGACGGGCTTGAGCTGGAGAGCGTGCACCCCTGGCTGTGCCCCGGCCATTTGCACCGCATTGACGCTCTCTCCCCTGGAGCGGAGAAGCCGCGGGAGGCGGACGCCTTTAGGAGGGGACGCCGGGACGCCGGAAACAGCCCCGGGAGAGAGGCCGGCAGCCGCGCTCGGCGCGCCTGGAGCGGGCAGGGAAGCGGCTGCCCAGGCAGGGAAGGCGAAGAAGCTTCACTGCCGCCCAAGGAGCGACCTGGCGCGGCAGCGGTCGGGGCGAGCCATGCGGTGGCACATCCTCTATATACAGCTGGCTCGCCACGCACGCACGCCCGCTCCCTCACACACACGCAGGGGCACGAAACGAACGGCGCTGCCCGCTCCGGTTCCCCTCCCTGCCCGCCCCTCCTCCCTCCACCGCCAGGCTCGGCCCCTGAGGTTCCCCCGCGCCGAGGGCAGCGCGCCGCGCCGGCGGCACTGCGGCGCCACCTGGCGGCGGCGGCCGGCGCAGCAGCCTCCGGGGGCCCGTCCTCGGGCTCCTCTCCGGGGGAGGAGGCTCCCGGCCCGAGGTCCTTGCTCCTCTCGGCTTGGGGACCTTGGCTGGGGGCCTCCTTCCCGGGCTCTCTCCCCTTCCCCAGGCGAAGCTGTTGTAGAAAGAAGCAGCAGCACAAAAGGAAATGGCACTATGACCGTGCCTTTGAAACAACGCTTCTGGAAAGTGCTTATGATTCAGCCTTTGCCGAAATCCTGGGCTCAGGGAAATCGGTGGGAATTTCAGTTTCAACATAGACAGCTAGATTATGTGTTATCACTATTTAAATACCATCTGCTCCAGCTAAGAACACATTTCTTGGTAGCACACATTGCAAACAACTCCAGTGGATGGCTAAACTCGAGCTTTCTTTTCCACAAAGCACGGGATCAGTGACCTGGAAACTGTCTACACTCAGCAGGATCGCTACACTCAGAGAGAGTACAAGTGTGTTATTAGATGATGGGACCAAGCCTGGCAAAAGAAGAACCAGACACCTTTCAGTAAGCCTCACTAAATAGCTAAAGCATTATGGATATCTTATATTTCTTCTTAACTCAGCCCCTTTCAGTTGTAAGAAATTAAAGATGTCTTGTTAAAAATAAGCTCGGCAGTGGGCTTATTCAGGTAGTTATTCAAAACTGTACATAGCAGATGTGATACATGCTGGTCTTATATTGCTGCAGGAACTGATTTCTGGATGTTTTCAGTTTTGTACATTCAACAATCTCAGCCTGGACAGTAAAATGATTGCCTTATGTAAATAATACAAAGTTATTTGAATGCAATATACCTGTAAAGCATTATCTTTTATATGATTTTAAAGTACCAATATTTAATTTCTAGGGAAATAAACCAAATACACAGTATGTTTCAGATTCATACGTTGAAATGTATGTAGTCAAACAGGAAAAATGAGCAATAACTGATTTAAATAACAGAAAGCGTCAGGTCAAATAAAGATATGGCAAAAGCTATACAGAAAGATCATATCATGAGGTAATATGAGAAATGCATTAAAAATAAAATTTACTCTTTTAAATTTAACTTCAGAGAAACAGATATGAAATAATCTCAGTGTCACTTGCTATGCTGAGTTTACTGGTGTAAGTCTACATTTGAAAAGAAGCAGTGGCCTCAGCCTTAAAAATGCTTCAATGGTATGGCACACCCAACATACTAAGAGTTAAACATAAGGGGCAGTGTTTGCAGGATTTGGGATTGAAGAAAAACTCATTTTCACCAGAATTACATCATCCTAATTGTGTTTTAAATTAGGCCAAATTATGCTTTAATTACTAGTGGGAGCAGGATTATTAAGTTCTACAGAACAACTCTGCACAAAAGAAATATTGAAAATGTAACTCTATCTTTCTGATAAAAGCTCGGTTATTCTGAGAAAAGCACCTTTCCAATAATGCAGACAGTAGAACTCAAACCTTACCAATGAGACATGAGTGCCGCAAAGTGTATCGAAACTGCCTTGTGTGTGACTGTCATGTTAAGAAATGAAACCTACTAAAGGCAGTAGTCCCCAGAGAGATCATCGTTATTTTTTTTCCAGTCACTTATTTACTAAAAGAATTCACCTGTTAAATTAATACTTCCATAAACTCACACCCAGTGGCCACTGAAATAGGTTTATATTTCATTTGATCCATTTCCTAGATGTCATACGTAAATAACGTCAGCAGTCAGATATATCCTTTATCTTTATGAGTGAGACTGATAACTTATGTGGCACAGCCACTCAATCAGGTGACTCTTCAAGAGTGAATATAAAATTCTGGCACACAAAACACCACCATAGCAACAAAGACAGCCTGGCAACAGCAGCTGCTGCACGAAAAGAAATTGGAAAGGGAGGGGGAATCTTGTACAAAAGTCCATTTCCTGTCAAAATAATTTCATTTTTTCCCCCTTCATATCAGCATCACAAATGTATTTAAAACACTGCGAGAATACATATTAATGCACAATGTTTGAAATTACAACACAGTTTCTTTGTGTATATGAAATGACCCCGTCTCTGCTACACTCATCAGGACCATATTTTACTCCCGATAGATTCACCCGGTACGCAGTTGACACCTATAGATCTCCACTCCACGTGAAACAGCCCACTGGCACCTGAGACCTCCACCATGACTCTTTTCATGTGCTGCCAGTACCTGCCCCAGCGATGTTCCAGGATGCTTCACTCCAGCTTCACCACAGCTCTCACCAGCCATGGGCCAAACCCATCCTGGCCTGGCCTCAGCCCGTCCCCATGACTCTGCCATCCTGGGGCTGTGTCTGACCCTGCTTCCCCTCACTGGGCTTGATCCTGACCCCTACCCACAGGCTGACATCTTGTCCATAGAGGTGCCTGATGTCCTGGGCTGGGGGCTGCCCTGCTCTTTTGCAGGAGGGATGGGCCATGGCAGGTGAGGTCCTTCCCTGCTGCCCCACCAGCCCCTTTTTTTATTTAACATGACCTGTTCTTTCTTCCTCATTAAGTTTATAGCGTAATAAATTTTTGTAGATTGTTAAAACCAGTCCATAATATATAAAACATGCTTAAGAATGCTGAAGTTAACTGAGAAAGTCTTCACTGTCCACCAGATTTGTTAAATCACAGCTGGTATAAACTGTCAAAGGTCCACTGACTTCAGAGCTGTGCATTTGTTTACACCAGTGAAATGTCTGCACCTTCCCCTTTTCTTTGTCTTTCTAGCTCGTAACCATTGCCCCAGCTGCATACACGGATTAGAACCAACTGGAAAGCAGACTGTCTCACTTGCTTTTATTTACTCCCAAGTTTAGCTGTGAATTGAACTAAACCACAAAAACATTAAATGGGGTGCAAAGCAGATAATGCCTCAAAAATATCCCCAACTCTTTTGGAAACCAAAAATTATAAGCTCTAAACTCTGTAGCCAAATGAAGGGGACCTCTGTGCGTCAGGCAAAGACAAGACTGCCCAGTTTATGCTTTTCTTGCAGTGTCTTAAAATTACAGAAGTCCTCTCAAGGTAACTTTTGGAAGCATAATGAGAGAGTGAGCATGCACTTTCTGTGGATTCCCCTCCATAACTCCCACAAAACTGTTATGTGTATAACTGAACAATATTTTTCTTCCAAGAAAAAGGAAAACAGCCCTCATCTGTATTTTCCATTACTGCAATGGAGTTACATCCCATAGAATCTAGTGAATTTAAGCCTAGGTTACAAGTTTGGTACAGTTTTAGAAAAATTAATATATTAAAGCTGGAGGCGGGATGGTTTGCCTTCAAATAGGGTGTGCTATTATAAGTCTGAAAAAGTGCATTCTGTTCTCAGATCTGCCCCAATCTTCTTTCCTTAAACTCAAATGGATTACTTAAACGTTCGGTCCCTCTTGATGACTGTTGACCATTTAGTTCCTAAAGGCAAACAGCTCAGCATATATATGCCCTGCATATCTAGAGATCACCATAGCTCAAGGGCTTGGTTTAAATACCTTAAAAATTATGAGTCTGTACACCAGTAAATATAAGTGGTTTGCTTTCACTTCTGTCACAACTTAGCAGCAGAGAAATTTAAATCATTTTCAGGGTGATCTTGACTATCACAGAGGGTACTTCTTGCCATCCAGGAAACACCTGCACAGGCTATACTAGTTTCTCAAATGACAGTAAAAAAGACTTCAGGCACATATTGGGTGCCTCAATTGAGTAGGTATACTCAACTTCCATTTAACATTTATAAAAGGGATTTTATAATTCTTTCAGATCGTAAGAAGTTAAGGAGAAGTTTTATGTTGAGTTTAATGCATTGGCAATTTGACATTTTTCCAATTTTTTTTTTTTTAGATTTCCCAAATGTTGCTGTGTCTTTTGATACTCCTCACAAACTAAGTCAAAAAGGTTTTGATAGCATACCTTACCTTGAAGCAAAGCAGTTAATTTAAATTTTTGTGTTTTTTTTTCTAATCCACTAACATTTTTCTCTATTCTTTTCATATGTATTTTTATAATACACTATTCTGAATCATCACAGACTTCTCATCTTCATTCTGGCTATTTTACAGACCTTGAAGTTGTAACGGGTGAAATTCCACAATTGACAAAACATTAGTCACAAAGCAACAGAACACTATTTACATAGTTGAAAACAGTTGCTCTAAGGCTTAGAGCAATTGTGTNATATAAATCTACACAAAACTGTGTCAAGTTCCCAGGAAGATGTCACTGGCAGGCACTGTGAAAGTTACAGAAATGGGAGCTGGATTCCAGAACTCACTGATGGGGATTCAAAGGTAGATGAACTGACAGGGTCCTCCTCAGATGTCAGTCATTGAAGAAAAGAGAACCAATGAAGAAGAGTCCTTGAAGAAGACCCAAAGGAGAGGCAACCTGAACCCTTTGATCCCTCATTGACAGATGGGATGGAACACCCTATTGGTCAGTTTGGGTCAACTGACCTGTCCACTCCTCCCCACATATGCAAGCCCTCCATGGGGTAAACAAGCAGGTCAGCTGACCCTGGTTGCCACAGCAACAAGGATGCCCAAGAGCCTCTCTCACTGAACAGAAAGTTGGCTCCACTCCACCCCAAACCAGGACAATCTTGAGCTACAATATCTCTTAGAATTAATTTTAAAAATGGCAAAAAAATAAACTCCTAGTTACACTTGAGAGAAGCTGATTTAAATTTAATTCAGTTCTTAACATTGCTAATATAAAAAAAAAGCTCCAGTCACTAATAATCTGTTTAATGGATGAAAGGACTAGTTAGTCTCCCATGGTCTAAAAGCAACCTATGTGCAACTTCCCAAGTCAGACTAACTAAGGACAATGTTGTCCTCCATCACCATAAAGCTCAAGCTGAGCCAAATAAACTGAAAGCTGTTCTGGCCTGTCCAAACTCTTATGCTGCCTAATCACTAGTAATTTTAGTACGGATTCTTCAAGATTTAGTGCATTCCCTTGCAAAAAAAAGAAAAAATGGAGTGCTGTTCACCAGGAACTAACAGTAGCTGCTGCAGTAGGCAAAGATTTAGGTAAAAGCTGTGAAGCTACACATACAGGTTCACTGAATGGTTCACTTGGTGTCTTGTACTGTAAATCTACAGCAAGGAAAAGCACTAACAGGTAAAGCACTTGGCTGTCTGGGAGGCAATCTGCTCTAACAGGATGCCTGCTGAGCAATCAGAAACAACATTTACCAACCTCCCAAGCAGAAGACATTGTTAGAAGCATAAAGACATTGTCAGAGAAAGGTAAGAGGTTAAATGTAGGAGTTAAAATCTCTTTTTAGAGAAGACCACAGGCTACATCTTGGTATTTATGAGCAAAATATAGCTAGTAAGAAGGGGAGAGGAAGAAACAAGCCAAGACTGTATTCCATAGCAGTACAAAATCACCAACATGCAGTGCTGTTCAACTTACTCCCATTTTCTCTTCACATTTTTTATCAGACATTAAGCTCCACAATACCCAAAGTCCACTTGTTCCAGGAAAAGAGAGATGAAGACGACTAAGAGGCCAAACTGAAGGGCCCAATCACATTTCGATTAAAGTCATTCCATCAGCTTCGGTGGGAATTCAAACAGGCCCTTTGAAAGCAAATAACATGAAGCATCTTGCAAGTATCTTTTTATGAGATTATGCAACAGTTTTGATGAAACAGCTGATGATTAATTTAGGATTCAACATTCATTTCCCCAGTAGTCTTGTAAATATATAAAAGGTCATGACATACAACTTCAAATAAGGAAGAGAGATTATTGTAAAAAAATCTCAGGTTTCAGAGCAGCCAGCAGGTTAAGAACTGCAAACAAAACAAAGCTAAAAGTTATCACAAACTATAATAAAGAATATCACTTGACTTCCCCAAACACAGTGAGGTTTGCAGTAGTGTAGGGGATATCTGGCACATGCACTGATTTGAATTAATATTCCTACCATCCATGTTGCCAGTATTTCATAGATCATCTCCAAGTAAACTGTGTGCTTACAAAATTAATCTGAATATAAATACCAATTAAAGAAACTATATTTTTTATCTATTCAGCAGAACCACCAAGAACAATAGAGATTAGTTGCTTTTACAATGCCAAGAATGTTAACTCCTTTGTAATCCTGTAATACACCAAGAACTCAACTATGAGTTGAATTTTGCACAGGCACATTGTTAACTGTTTGGACAAGGGCTCTTTATTACTATCTAAATCAGTGACACAGAGAGAGGAAGCGTGCTCAGAGTGAGTATTATCACTCCCCTAAGAGACCACAATCTTACAAGAAGTCTTAGACAAGCTGAGAACCAAGTCCAGATTTCCAAGAAACCTAATCAAATATTGTTTCTCTGTTCTCCTACACGCCTCACAGCACTGATAAAAAACCACAGATGTTTTAGATATGATGCAATAGCAAGAACTTACAGAGCAATATAGGGTGGGGAAAAGGATCTTGTAATTAACATTATGTAAACATCAATTGATGGTTAGCATTTAGCATTATTTGGTACCAAGTTTGTCAATAAAATTCTAACCATTGGTACTATTCAAATCTAACAACTGGAGTTATTTTTGAAGAAGTATTTGAATTAAATAAATAAAGACTTGCCTACTAGTTCAGGGAAAGTATATGAAAGAAAGCAGAGGAGAAAAGAATATTAGACTTCAACCTGGCGTTTTAACAAAGTCACCAAAAATTCGATAATGTGAGCTCTTCACCACAAAGCCAGAGCATGTCAGTCCTGCTTCAAGAGATCTTGAAATCCAAATGCCTGTTCATACACGGTTCAAATCTTCCTTGGCGTTTCACTAATTTCCATTAAGCCGTAAATACTGATTTCTTCCTCGGATCAGTTCACAAAAGGTGATTTTCACAGGTGGAAATGGGAGATGGGTAATCAACAGGCCTTTGGAAAGGGAGCTGTGTCTATTTAAAAATCCAGACTTTTACAAGCAAATTAATGATGGGCATCTATTTTTGATAGGGCATGCAAAATGCTAAACATACAACTGTATTTGCACAAAAGTAGGCTCTATATTCTGTGAAGCTGGCATTTTAGAGTTAGATCTCCCTGCTTCTTTTATTTCTCTACCACTATTCATCAGCGAAAACCTCCTTCTATCTCACATTACTGATCCAAAAAATGGACGTGGGTATTACCTGATAAGCATCTTGCAAGCTGTAATAAGTATCTAATTGCTAAAGAAACACTAGCTTTATTGTAGAAAAGCACAAAACACAGTAGGCAATAGAAAATGCAATGCAACACACAAAGACAACATGTGAATCTCAAAATGGTATTGCGGTGATTGTAGAGAGAACTCCATGGACAGAGTGAGTATTTCTTTTTTGTAGCATATCTTAACAACATGCATCTCAGATTGCTGCATAGGGAGATTAGTTAAATTAACAGGTAATAGAAAACAGGACCAGAGTTTGTTAATGCTGTGCAACACATGCAGAAGGAGAGGGGTTTCATTTAATGGAGGCAATAAAATAATAAAATTAGTGGCATGTGCTTAAAATTTGAAAAATAAAAAAAAACAAACCCAAACAAACATAACAAAGATCTGTAGATAGAGTTTCCCAGAGCAACCTGAACATTTATGATTACTGAAAGACTAGCAAGTTCAAATCAAGCTGCAAAGATATAAGAATGACTGATTTCTATATATCGCCTAGCAGGATACTCCAAAAGTTCTCTAAGATAGCATCATTTACTGGTAGGAAATGGCTTACTTCTGATATGCCATGGTCTTCTCACTTTCATTCCTGAATGGCTTTGGAAGATAACAGATCTCCACAGACTTAGATAAAGTTGGAAAGGCTGATAGGCTTTGAAATCTTCCAGTCTTATTTTGTGGGTGAATCATTGTTCCTCAGTTCTGGTCAAGCCTGAGATTCTTCCTATTCACATTTCCTGCCCTATGGGATTTTGTCTCCCTGGGTGTGTAGGTATTGTGTTTGAGAAGCATTAGGGAACACCAGTTTGCAGGTACTATGTACAGTGGCCTGGGAGGGCTAAGCAGTGAATTGCTGCTGTGATCCAATGCTTGTTCCTGCAAGACACTGCACGCACATATTCCTATTTATATTAAACCATAAAAGTGCTGTGCTTGGAAGATGGCATACAGGTATAGATTCATGGAAACTAGATGTCTTGTTGCAGTTCTTTTTTTCTTAATTTCCTAAATAAAATTATTTGAAACATCCATTTTCAACAGAAGGAATACATATTTTCCTTTCTACAACACTTAAATCATCAAGCCCAATTACAGCTCCTTTTGCCAGCCTCTAGACTGCAGCATGGATCAATAGATAAATCACAGCTGAGAGAAGTTTATGAGGCTGTTAGTTTAGGAAACCACTAGCCACCACTTCCCAAATGAAACAAAATCCATCAGTTCTTCATTTTCCTCCTGTCTTTAGGAGGCAGCAATTAACCCTTGCCACAGCCACCTATTAGCTGTGACCTGCACATATCACCTCTCAGGACCTAGTGGAAAAAATGGAATTTATATGTTGCCATGCTCTAGCCATAGCGGGGAGGTGTTGGGATGATTTACCTTCTGACAGTGCAATAGTCTGCTGCACTCAGCTTTGTTCTGCTCCACTTCATCTGTGCTTGTGGCTAAAAAAAGCAATTGATCTGCAACCACACATGCAGCAGGCTAAGACTATTCATGTATGTCAAATATTAGCCTGATGATCAGATGGCATGTCTGGCTGAAGCACATGGAAAATCTGCAACGGACAAAAGATGCATCTATTTAAGGATTCTGAATACTGCTGCCAAAGTGTGAATTTGGCCCCTAAATAAGAGCAAAGTTTAGTGGCAGGAGAAATTAATTGGCTTTGTCTTTTGGTACTTCAAAATGAGAGGTGGATGATGAGGCTACTCTCAGAGTCACCAGGAGGTAGTGTTTTAAGTATACCAATGGGCAACTGTTGTATTTTCAAAGTTATGCCAAATAAAGATTTTCTTGTTTGACAACTGAAGTTAAAGTCTGAGAGAGAGGATGCCTCTTAAGATAACTGGGGAAAGTATTTGGAGATACTTGACATTTTGGCAAAAGTGGAAGATTCATATTTGGGCAGCACATACTACACACAATAGCTATTTGAATTTTGCTTGTACTGCTTCCAACAGTTTAGCTTCAAGAGGTTTTTATGCATAACATTTTTTTAAATGTCTCAGAGCTTAAAAAACAGATAGGAGTTAGATTTTTTTGCTTGAATATATAACGTTGTGCACTCTAATGAAGAGTCTTAACCTCAGTGGAAGACTTCCTTCTTTCCAAGAGATACAGACAGCCACAGACCAGCTCTAATGGTAGTATTTCTATGCTCTGAGAAAAGGCTATTAGGAAGATATTGCCTTACAGTGCTATAAAAATGAGTTAAAAGCCATTTCGCTGCTAGGTATTTTATATCTACAGCTACTCCAGAAAGAAATCTGTCACCTCTGTTATAAATTTGAGAGAGGGAAACATGTACAACACATCTTTATAGGTAGAAAATGAAAAAGGAAAGGTTGTTTTGTGTGTAATATATAATACCACTGACAGTTTTCAGTATATGAAAATACTTTTAAATATTTAAAGGGGTATTATGTGTATCCCTTAATACCAAATGATGGAAGATCAGCTGTGCACGAAAAATAATGACATTATCAAAGTGAACTGTATCTACTGAAAATATTGTGTAACTGTAACAGAGTTGCTGCATTTATGTCTTGGAGATACTTTCGTTCTAACTTCCTGATCTTGGGTGTTTATATGTCTGCAGTAAACACCCTTTGGTGGAATGTTTCTCTGCCTTTCCTGAAGTTAGACTTTCAGAAATGGGCATGCTACGTGCATAGAGACTGTTTTGCTCTCTAGTGGATTTGTTACACAGTGTTACTTAATCTATGAAGATTCTCTAAGGCTAACTGGGTTTAACACTGTGGCAAATGGGGGTGCTTCATCTGTGCCATGGCATACAAATTAGTTTCCCCAGATACACTAAGAAATTGCTACATTGCATTCGTGATCATTTCCCATTGCATTAATATTCATTCTTGATTAGAGCTTCTTGCTTTACCTGTACAACACATTCGAGTCAAAAAATCCTTTCATATTTGAGGTAAGCAATTTGAGGACAGATAAAGATTAGTGAGGTGTCTACAAAATACACTTACACACCCCCTCCATTTGTTATTTAAAAGCCAACCATTCTGGCATAGTTATAGCCCACATAGAACAAAAAGAGGCTACCAAGCAAAGTGCATAGGGAATAGGGAATGTTGCCTTTAAAGGAAATTGTATAGCATCTCTACATCTCCATCTCCCAAATCAGTAAGCACGACAAAACTTTATGTTCTTCTGTAGCAACCTGTATAACACACCACAGTAGATAGAAACTGGTTTAGATGCTCACAGATAAAAGAGGTATTGCATTTTGAAGCCCTTATCCTCTACAACCTAAACTTAAATTGCCCCCCAAAGGCCCTCTAAACCATCCAGGCTGGCTGTGCCAAAACAGCTCTGGTGCACCCCTAAAATATATCCAGATGACACTGCTGTATCAAAACCTAAAGAGATAGGTCTTAAAGATGTGCCTGATTTAGCAACGTAGCCAAACACAGTCTATAGCATGGGAGTAGTCACATAATTAAGACAATTCACAGGTTTACTAGTGAAGTGTTAAAACAGCCCAGTGATTAAGGATCTTCAAATTCTTGTGCAATAAAACACCCTAGTGTTTGCCTAAATTCAGGAATTTGCTTGTTATAAATATAGCTGCCATGGTTTGTGATCTGTTAGCGAACTATTTTATATAAAACACCATAATAGCTTTGTGAATTACACTCACTATTTAACACTCTTTCTAACAGCAGCTTTTGGCAGTGATTTTCTTGTTGTAAGTGTTCAGTAGAGAACAATTTTTTTTTGCAGTCAGTAATTGCGACATCTCAAATAATTCTAGCCTTTTAGTATCGATTTTAAGAGAACTTTATGAAGAGTTACATATGAATATTCAAGAAGCATTGCATGACAAATATAACTGGTGGAGTACAATATATCAGATTAAACTAGAAAGAACCTTATTCACTACAGTATACTTCTAAAATATGACAATAATAATTCCTTTTATATTTCAGAAATAAGGCCCCTAGCACTGGCACTTAGATTGAAATCAAACTTATTCTCAAACAATCAAAGTCTTTGTAGTGCAATTCCAGCACGTTATTTTTAGCTTGCACTTATAATACATGTTTGCTTTACTGCAGGTTTAGCCTTGATGATTTTCCTAAATCAGTCTTTCAGCTGAAAGCTTCCTTAATGACAATAAAATCAGAAGCTAATGCATATTTGCTGTGGATAACTTGCCAGACAACGGGCATTTACAGCAGACAAGTCTTTTACATAGGGGAACTGTGAAGTGCAGAAGAAAAGATAGATAACCAGAGCTTGTTTCCATTAACGGAACAAGTTTCTCAATCGCTTAATCAGGCTGTACCCCAAGTTTTGTGGGCTTCACATGTCAAACTCATTATTTTGAGAAGCATGGGAAAAGTGCAAAAATGGTGTTTCTAGAGCCAGAAGTTGTGCAAAAGAACCAACTTCAGACTGGTATCTTCTGTACTTTGCAGGATTATGAGAATATGTCAAGAGCAAAACCCCAAAGCGATACTGAAAGAACTGACCATAGAAATGCACAGAAAAAGCGTGTTTAGTAAAGGTCTGCTGACATATGTAAAGCACATAGAGCCTTCAAAATTTCATATAGGGAGGAAAGCAAGAGGTGAGAGTATGAGCATTTATTGCAAATCTTCTCCCAGTTAGATTTACATCTTTCTCCATTAAAATGAATATGCTGCTTAGAAGTAAACCAAGATCCTGAAGTGATATGAGATGGTACAAAGTGTCAGAGCAACACTAATTCATAAACCCCGGAGATCCAGAAAAAAAATCTAACTTGTTTTAGTCAATATTACAGATAGACTAGTCCAAATGATTACACAAAAACTTCATCTGAGACAAAGCATGGCAGTTATAAAAAGGCAGAATCTGAGATTTAACTTTTATGGCAACAATTTAGAAAAACTATAAACAATTGTGATCAACGTACGAATCAAATAGAAACACAATCTGTTATTGGGATGAGGACAGTTGAAGGACCACAATGCTATTTTGACAAGTTCTAGCCTATCTTTTACTCATTTATTACATTTGGAAGAACAACACACACTAAAGAGTATGTTAATTATCCAAGAGATGATTTGTAGGATATCCTAAAGCTATAAACTTGCTATAAACTTGTATGTGAAACAGAGGGGAAAAAAGATATCTATATTGATAACAGTCTTATTCAGAACAACATTTGATAACTGACATGGCTTTTTCAAAGAGATGTCATAAAGATGACAGATAAAGAAAAGCAGGATATTGCTCTCATGGATCCATGTTTGCATGGGATCGCAAGATATTAGTCAGTGGCTAATCCTATAAAACACTGTTTCTGTTTAATGTTGTTTATCCGAACAATATGACCAACTGGCAAAGGAGCATAAGCATGATTACAGATATTCCTGTTCTACTGTCAGCTATTAAGAATACTAATTTTATTCCCTACTTTATATGCTTATGCTGACATGAATAAGCAATGCATTCTAATGTACCAGTGATTTAACCTTTCTCCTTCTTAAGCAAATGATTTTAAGACATAATTACAAATAAGCATTTAAAATTTGTTTAGAGTATAAACAGTGTTTAAATTATAAATAAATTATTAAAATGGTTAATGTTTTGTTACATTAGATACTTCTGAACTTATCATATCACAAGAAGTAAAAAAAACTCAATTTCCTAATCTATTTTAATGTAATTTAAGGAGACAGAACATTTTCCTCTAAAATTTGTTCCCATGGCATGGTTTAAATAAGCACAAAACCTGCTGTAATTACTGTAAGACAGCTAAAAAATAATGATCTGCCTGTGTGTAGCTAACTGGGATTAAGTACTGGACCAGACCTGCACATGCTCTGTGCCCATAATTGTATCAAGACTTTCACAAGACCTCTGATACCCAGGTAGGGATTTGCTAAGACATCCATATCTTCATGAACACTCAATGCCAAAATGTCCATCGGAAAAGATGGACAGATATTTAACTAGCTAGGATTTTATGGAGAAATTTGGCTCCAATTTTGATGCGGAGCTATTCTTTGAAAATGGAACTCACTAAACTATTCAGCGTCTCCAATTTAACATCCCACCCACCTCAAGGATGGGAGCAAATAGCTATATTTCAACTTAAATTTGTTTCAAAGCTCTTTGGGTTCTAAAATATTTTTCCTGACTTTCACATTCCAGTGGCTGTGTTTTCATTAGTATAACAGAAAACCACAATACAGTACTCACACATATGCCAACATTCACACAGCCTCCCGAGGTGGGGTTCCCTACTTACTCTGCTCTGTACTGACAGCGCCCTAACTCCATGCAGGCTACTCCTGTGTCTACCACAGAGGGTGCTTGGACAGGCCTGGATGGGGAAGTCACAGTGCCACAGGAAAACTTCTAGCAGTGACAAACCCAGTTGTGGCAGCTACTGTTTCTGCTTCAAGGTCTCTTCCCCATTGTTGGAAGTTTTTATGCTTGCTTAAATGCTACTTCTCAAGCTGATGCCTTTTTTATTTCAGAAGTCTCTTGACAATTCTGATTGATGGTTGTCTTCCACTTTCATATGAGCTGTATTGGACAAATGTGTTCACAGCCCTTTTATGAAGTCCAGTCACGCACACTATTTATGCTGCTGGTCCTACCTTGGCAGGTGGTGTTATCCAGGCCGTTTACCATGAGTAGGCTGAGGCAGCACCCTATGCTCTTTTAGCTTTTGTGGATACAGTCATTTAGTAATTAACCTGAATTAGTTGAGGTGCCTTTTACTACAGACAAGAATGAGGGAAATCATTCTGACAGATCAGTTTCTTTTTCTTTTTTAAAAACTACAGGTTTTGGTCAGGGACCTTTCTATGTAGCTCAGTGTTTTGAACTGCTAAGTATCACCACACTTAACATCAAGTTTATTACACCCCAAAGTATTTATGCCTCCTTCATCCACATGGTGTTTCAATATCTAACAATCTGTTAATTGGTTCTGATGGCAGAATTGGAGCTTTTCTTTCTTTTCTCTGGAATATCTAGTCACCATTTTGAGGTTTGACAGCCTTTTTGTTCTACAGGTACACAAAGCTGAGAATCCAGGAAACTATCTTCTCTTGCAGCCATGCTTCAGTGCTTTCCCCTCCTCCCACCTTTATTTTTTCTACTAAAATGAATGTATGCCCTGTTCTCAAAATGCTTGCTCCTCACACAAAAGTGCATGAAAAATGATGGGAACTCTAAGTGGCATCTGCGATAATCTTTGAATAAGATTGAGCCTGAAAGCTCTTCAGAAGTTCAGATGTACTCTTATAGGAAAAAATATGAAATATTCAGCCCCAGCTACTGTGACCACTCATTTATGCTAATGGACTTTGATGGGAATTTTTCTCATCAACAATTTTTAATGCCTCTTCGAGTGTTTCAGATTCTTAATAGGCCTAATAATGTGGGGAACCGAAAGACATCCAGATTAATTACGCTTCCACAGTAAGATTATACTGTCATTCTCTCATTGTTATAAATTTAAAACAGTACTTAGGGTTAGAGTGACCTCAAATGCATATCAGATCCTAAACCATTTCGAGATCCATTTAGCTTTCATTATAACTTGGTTTATTCTGCAGACACAACTTATTCTAAAACCTAATCTGTAAGGAAACAGGAATTGGACTTTAATGTGAATATGAATAGCCACAGCAATGTTGAATAGAATAAAAAGCATTTATGAAAATGCATTCATCATTTAGAACAGCCAATGTCCTCCCAGGGTCGAAAAGAAACTCTCTCAATAAAATATTAAGATACATCCTAATACAGTTGGCTTATGCTGCCCCATACTTTCAGAGGAGAAAAATTACCCCTTTGTAGGATTCTTAAAACACACAAAGCAGCAAACAGGTAAAGACAAAGTCAACAAATCTAAACCGCACTCTTGCAAGACCATGCTGAATTCTGAACAGAACTTTCAACTTACTCTGGGTCTCTGAGCAGGGGCCAAGCAGCAGCTATACAGGGATGACTACTCCAACTTACCTAGGACCATACCAGGACAGAGCAAACAAATTGGCAAGCTAAATAAAGCACAGTTTATCCACTTGGGCTAGTATTTCTGCCTTTCATTATTGATTTTTTTTTGGGGGGGGGATGAGATTTGTTCTGGTTTGGGTTTCTTTTAGGTATTTTGGGATTTGGGGTTTTTTTTGCATCTTCCTCTGGAGTATTTGCCTGTTGCATTGTATGGGGTATAAATTTACCCAGACAAGTTGTGGATGCCCCAATCCCTGGGGAGGTGTTCAAGGCCAGGCTGGATGGGGCTTTGAGCAACCTGCTCTAGTGGGAGGTGTCCCTGCCCATGGCAGGAGGGTTGGAACTTGATGATCTTTAAGGTCCCTTCCAACCGAACCATTCTATGATACTATGATAAAATAAGATCATCCCAATTTTCCAAAGACATATAGACTTAAAAATGAAATACAGACTCTAAAAGAGGCATCCTGAATTGACCTTTTCTCATACAATTTTATAGATGAAAAAGTAGATGAGTTCAGAGGGGCATGCACACATGATATTATAACACTTACCAATGTTTACAAATGAGTAGAAACTAAAGAGAAACAGAAATTGACAATATATATATTCTCTTAAAAGCCAGTAAAGAGGTCAGAAGAAAACATGCAAATCAAGATCTCTTGGCCAGAGATTTTTTTAAATTAAAAATCAAACCAAAATAAACCCCTGAAAGAAAACAAACTTTGTTTCCTGAAGGGAGAAAGATACTTGTGAAAAAAAAAAAACAAACCAACCAGGCAGTTATGGAAAGGCTCAGCAACAGAAGCAGATATAATAGTATACAAAGGACAAGCAAGTGATTACCTCTATTCCTGCAAGTTTGGACATGCAGTGAACAGATAAATCCAAGATAGGTGCATATTTGCAAATTTTGAAATGTAGAAATGCTAAGAAACGAACCAGTGACAGTTTGTGGCACAAGGCAGCAGAATCTTACCAGGTTGGCATTTGACAGCTAATCAATTTAAACAGAAAGAATCCCTATGTACTGATATAAAAATGTTACAGGATCAATACATGCTAATGGGAAGATGGTTTGAATTAAGAACATTCAGGAAAGAGCCCATTTTAATACCCACAGTTGCAAACCATAAAAAAATAGCAATAAACCAGTATGCTTATCTATCACATACATACTAACATGTTAAAACTCTTCCTAAGAAGGATGCATAACCTAGCGTTAAATGGTATTCCAGCCTGACTAACAGAATCCACAAAGTAACTCAGGTTGTAGTGTAATACAGAGAATATAACTAAGGGCTAGATGCCACTTAATTTATCATGTCCAGTGTTTCTTACTGGTTGGCTCTAGTGCTTCACAACATCTTGGGAAACACTGAGATTTAGATATGGGTTAGATCGGATAAATCTGTACCATTAGACCTAGTCACATTCATTCAATTCTGCCTTATACTGAAAATACACCCTGCAACATTGAAACAGCAAGTGAGAATGCCAGCTGCAAGTGCAATCAGCCAACAGAATCACACAGAAAGAGAAAAAAGAAGTCAGAGGTTTTTATACCCATGCCAGTTCAGAGCCTCCAACATGGAAATTTTGAGAAATGCATTGTTTTTAATTAAAAAGCTTTGGAGAGTTTTCAAAAAGGACACCCTACCCATTCCCTCACGAAGGCATGTCTGCTAGCGGCGAGCACAAAGACAACAGCACCATCCAGGATCTTCATCTAAAGCTATTCTTTCTTACCTCTGTAGTATAGGGCTACAAGTTTTTTCATTAAAACCATAACTGGTTGTTTGGGATTTTTTCCCCAAGAAAGAGAAGAGAAGTTGGCTTTATAAGAGGTGCATTCCTACAGTTATAGGTAATTAGCAAACAAAAAACTGTCAGAAGACTTTGGCAAGTCCAGGCAATAATGACTCACAACAACAAATTTTTGAGCCAAGAAACTTGTTCTATACCTCTTCAGTCCCTCCTTTCTGTTACATTCTGTGTAGCTTTCAACTTTTCACTTGGTCACTCAAAATTGCTTGTCTCACATGTTTGAGGAGTACAAAAGTCAACTGAGTGGGGTAAATTTTAAAAGAACAAATAAAACCCCACTCCCCTGGCAGCTGTGGGTCATTGCTGTGCAACAGCACGATGTTCTCAGTGTAAGACCTGATGACAGGATGCTTATACTTGGTATTTACTTGCTCACCTCTGTCATCAAACTCTAATATCCAGGGAGTCAGGCCCTCAAATAAGCCAGAACACCCTTGGATTCTAATAACCCAGTCCTTGTTTTAGCAACTCTTTATTGGAGATAAAGGAAGTGACATGGCCTATTCACTTGATCACCAAACAAAGAGTAAGCAATTTGAGGGTTAATTCTCTCTTTGGTATTAACTTTGCAAAGTCACTTACCTTCTAGTAACTGTATTTCACATCTGTGAATAATACAGATGAACAGATAACAGATAACAATTGTGCTCTGTCGATATGCAAGGGTTAATTAGTTATAATTCTCCTTGAAATATGTAACGTGCTATGTTAGTGCTAAATACCATAAATTTTTTCCAATAATAAATTGGCTTAATTCCTAGACCTGATTACAACTTGTCCAAAAACCACACATAACGCATATGTACACAAAAAGATACATCATCCATTATATATGACCTTGAGCAGCTTACAGAAGAGATATTAGCCTAAGTAATCCACTACGTATTTTGCTCTTTCCAAAAACGATCCAGAATTAATAGATTATAAAATATGTATCTTTACTGTCTCCCATCTTTATTTGCAGTTAGAATGGTAATAAAAGTTGTTTCTTAACTGTAATTTGAATTATGAAAGGTTTTCATGTAACAACTAAATTGGCATTCATTCAGTTTTGACAAAATGCAGAAATAGTCAGGGAGTGATAACACTGTTCTGATTATCAAAGTAAGTTGTACTTAGATATTATATAGCAATGCAGCTTGAGAGACTTATAAGAATTATCAGATTACAATACCCCTATAAAGGGACATCATCCGCAAAAGAAAAGAATGAATTAAATTAATTGCGCAAGGTGAAATAAGGGTCAGATTGAGCTAGAAAACTTGGTCGATCTCCTAAAGTTGTTGTTGAGCAGTCACACCTCCAGCTCTGTCTTATCAAAGGATTTCCTTTCTGATATATCTATTGTTTTATCTTGTTATTTGTCAAGAATTAAAATCTCCAGAATGGTCACATGGAGATACATAACTGAAGGAAGTAGCTATTGGTAGTAAATAAGGAAAAAAGACTAAAAAATAGAGACAAAGGAGACAAAACACACCAGACTGAATTTGCAACAAAAATATAAATGTTTGTGGGAAGCAGCCCCTAACAATAAGTTCCCTCTATTGTCAAGACCAATCAAAACCCATGGTCTTGGAAGAGAGGAAGCATAGTCTTGGAAGCCCTGATTTTATTTCACTTGCTTAATAACACACGAAACTCTAGTGCCTCAATCATGCACAGTAACTTTTGTGTTTATAGTTGCAAGCAAGATGGACTCTAGCTCTGGGAGGGACTCTTAGTTTCTAAAATGCGACCCTAGATTTTTGTGGAGCCACACAGCAGGTATATTTCCTTAGCTAACTTAAATTCATCTTTTTAGGCAGCTGCCACGGCTAGCAAACATGGGGGGGGGGAGAATTTCCTGAGTCAGCTTCAGCTTTGGCCTTGCTTCAATGACTGATAATTCTTTAGAACTGTCATAAGCACTAGTTGTAACAAAGAGCCCAAGAGAGACAGAAGGCTCTTATCTTTGCCACTGCAACTCAACATGTCATGAATTTCAGGGGAGCAAGTCTTAAGTCCCTGAAATGGCAAAAACTGCCACAGGAATACCCCTCCCAACCTTATACTCCCAGATCCATCACGCATACTACCTGCGCTTGTAAACATAAAAGAACAGCAAAAAGCTGCTTGCCTGTTTGCTGTCCTTTTAGCAGAAACAGGTTGGAAATGAAACTGCACGCCTCCTACATTTTTCAGCTCATTAGTCCCCACCTCTGAGTTTCTTACTGTAATTAACAGCTGCTACGTGCTTAGACTGATAGTGTTAAGCGTTAAAAACAGTAAGTAATTGATTTAGGCATACCTCTCTCAGGCTCTTTCTAAGTTACAGTCGGACTGGTGCAAATTGCAAACAGTCCTCAGTCTGTGGCACTTAAACCTTTGCCTGAGTTTGTCAATGCATTTGGCAAAGCAAGCGCCACCCCAACCCAACTCCTACGCTCAGAAAAGAACATTCATCCTGTTAGCACCGTGCCAACTGCTTGGAACACCTTCTACAGACAGGAACACAACCTTTCCCACCTTCTTCTGGAAATGCGTTGCACTTTGACCTGGACACTGTTGCTTGCCATGAAGGCAATTAATGCTTAATAGCTATTTGGTCCCCGGCCTTTCTGAAGATTCTCAAGAGCTACACAGCTCTTCTGAGATATTCCACTTGCCAGCTAAGAGAATGGACTTGATTCTCAATATTTTCAGGACAGACTATACTTTAATTTGCTTACAGTTTGCATCTAAGTTCAAACCCAGCTAAGAGAAGGTACTGGAGAACTCTCCTTACCACGCTTGCAGCTTTGAGTCACTTAGATTGCTCTGAATTCTGCATCAGAACTGCTTATAAAACGCAGCTTCCTGAACATGCATCTAGTGAGAACTTGGCAGAAAACTTTGCCCAGTAGCAAAAAAAAATAATATATATTTAGTCTCCAGACAGCTGACCAAATGAATACTTAGCTGCTTTTCCCGAATATGCATTTGTTGGCAGTTTCCAAAGGGTTAAGCGCTAGATCTAATTGCTAATAAAGTTGAATAAAATATTCTCAATGGCATTAATGGGAATTGTTTCAGGCTCCAAATCAGTTAAACCAGTTTTTAATTAAACAATATTTAATAAATAACATCTAAAACAACTGAGTTGCTATCTTAAGGCTTACTAAGGAAAAGATGATTCTTAAATTTTTTTTTTTTGCAGACTCTCTGGCTGCCACATGGAGGATGTTGAACTGAGCTTTTGTAACAGAATAAAGCATTTATCTTAGTGAGATCAACCTTGCTGTGATAGCTTTGATTTCAATTGAGTTACACCAGGATTGCAGCGGATCAGAATATTTGAATATTTTGCGGTACTCTGAGCTGATCAAAATGTAATAATGTGAAAGGCTCTTCCTTACATACAGATATTCATACAAGTACGTTTTCAAATCCAGCATGTTAGATATTCATACAAGTACGTTTTCAAATCCAGCATGTTGAGACTTTTAAGCTCTTGGAGCTGGGACTGTTTGTTCTGTGTTTGTGCAGTGCCTAGCAGAGTCCAGTTCCAATACACAAACAGGGCTGATGGGTATTCCCGTAATACAAACTATAAGTGATTTACTTACGTCACACATGTCATCATGTCACAAAACAGATACTTCTTCTCTCACGTGGAAAGGATTGTATGTAATACAGTTTGACTAAGCAAGTGTAAAAGGCACCAAAGACCTACCTGACAAACCATATGGCAGATTTATAAATAAAATAGTGTGCTTTCAGATGTACTGCCTGAGAACAGGCTTGTCAAAAAATTGTGTGGTCTACAAACATACAATAGTCTTAATATAGTGGAAAACATAGATAAAACGCCTCCAGACTCCAGTATCCTTGCTGGCTGCAAGTACCTTACTCCACCACAGTCCTGCTGAAATTAGCTATTTGGCCTACCCAATAATTATTCACCATCTAGTCAATAAGTGTGCTAATTATGATACCACAGCATAAACTATCTTAATCTGCTTGCCCTGTCCATATCTCTTCATATCAGTTATGAGTTACTGTCATTCTTAGCTCCACTCCAACAATCCCTAAAAGAAATGGGATTGTTACCTTGGAAGCCAACCTGCTGCCCAAGCCATGTGAGCTGCCACTATTGACTGGGACCTGCTCAGAGGTCTCATCAGTGGTGAATGTCCTAGTGACAATATTTCAGTTAAAATTTCTCAACTTAAGGATATTTCTTTTAAAAAATTTCATGTGGATGGTCTGAAAGGGGTTCTAACAACCACCAAAAGAAATGGGGAAGAGGAAAATTCTGTTCACACCACAGCAGCAGTGTGAAACTTCTTTTGCACCCGTAACATGTCTTTTTTTTCTAGTAAATTGTTTATTTGACACTGCAAGACAGAAAATTCAGTTCAAAAGCTTTATTCATCCATGCTAGTGGTTTCATTAATGCAACTAAAACAATGATCTGTATACATGAAATACTAGCAAAGCAAAATTCTGCAGACTTAGAACATATACTACTGGATTGATGATTGCCCTGCACAAAGTGTGAGAAGTAAGCATGCAGCATATTACAAGTACAATGGAACCCCAGGGATTTTCTTCCTTTTAATTTTCTGTCTATTTCCACAGGCCCTTGATGTCATGGCCTAGAGCATATCTCTTCCCTCTAAGTTTCTCAAGGCCAGTGAGCTGTGGTAAACTGTGAAGAAAGCTAGGAGTTGCCTCAATAACTCTGCTAAGATATCTTCAGGGGGTTCCCTCCTTCCTCCCTTGTAAGATGAAGGTCCCCTGCCTGGACTGTATCTATCTCAGCCATGTCACATAGCCATGCCCATGTCTGGCCATGGATCCCCTTGACGTGGACACTGATCCATGGGCTGACTTCCCATGTGAGCTTGGATGGGCACACCATAGAGATGTCTGATGTCCTGGGCCAGAAGTTGCCTCCTGGCCTGTCCTGTTTCCTCATTGGAGGCAGTGGGACAGGCACTGACTGGCAAGGAATGCCCAGGAATCCCTTGCAACTCCTGATTCCCTGGCCAGCTATCAGCTCACACCACACCCTGATACTCAGTATTTAACAGCTGTACGTCAACTTCTGTTAAATACTAGGTAATGCACATTTCTTAAATCTCTTATAAAATAAGCCGAAAGCAAGAAAACTAAAAGCACCAAATGCAGACGTGCATAATCTCCTAAGGAGCTGGAGCATGTGTCTTTTCTAATTGATATTTTAAACTTCAAGGCTGAATTAGTAACCCAATTACAACTCTTAGCACCTCAACTTCATTTAAAGAATTCAAAATTATTTCCTATCACTAAGTACGGAGGCTAGGATTTATTGTTTCCAGTTGAAACCTATTCTGATTTGCAGTCAAACCATAACATCCATTCCATCAACCGTCCCAACTACAGGCAGAAGGAGTTATATACAAGAGGAAAACATCTTTGCATCAGCTTTAATTACAATTGGCCTAGACACTCTAAAATAGCTTGAGTCTTTTTGGTGTGACAGGGTTATAGCAGAGGTTTCAGAATGGACAAGACATTAATGGGGCCATTTCTGCTTGCCTTCCTAACAGAAAAACAGGTACTCAAGGCAAGTTCTGCATGAGGGGACAAAAAAAAAAAAA
>VXBJ01005137.1:639064-808384 GCA_013400055.1 Nycticryphes semicollaris
AAAAAAAAAGGTCAAGTAGTTATTTACTGAATGCCAATAGTACTTTTTTCCCCTGCTCACCGACTTAGGTAGTTATCTTGCAATCTTCCCAAATGATTTCTATACCTAGAAAGGGTAGCAGACATTCAGATATCTCATATCACAGACTAGATGGGAAAGCACAATAAAAAGGAAGGCTGAACAGTGGAGAGTATCACAGAAGCTTCAGGCATTGTAAATAGTGTCTGACTAATGGACCACCTACCGCTGCTGGAACACACTCTAATTCACTTTGGAAACTGAAGTGCTTTTTCCAGATCTTTCAGTGAAAGTACGATGAAATTTGATTTTAATGTAATATTCACTGAAGCTCATTGAAAGGTCTACTTGAGTTAACAAGTGCTGAATTTACACTTCCTTCACCTTCACACTCAGTCTGTTAGAGACAGATCTGAACCAGCAATTTGGGATGAGAGCTGTGCTGTGAAAGTCACCATGAATGCTGGAAGAGGAATGCAAATTACTCATTTACTGGGCCTTCATCCCACCATCCACACACAAGCCTGGGTACGTCCTGTGTGCTATACCTAAACATCACAGTAATTAAATAGTGACATGAAAGAGAAATGAAAAATTGGGGCCTCAACACAAGCAAAGACAGCAATATTTTTCAAGGCACCATTTGCACTAAAGACTCATCAAAAAGGGAGAAAGAAAATATTTGTCAGACATAATGGGAACCTGGAAGCATCTTCAGATTGGATATTTTTGAGAAAAAAAATATTAAAAATATTTAAGACAGTCCTCACAGCATGCACCAGGAACTATACGGCTAACTTCATTTCAGAATTTTTATTAGTTGTTAAATCCTTTAATTCTTTTGATTCCAGTTGGATGATGTTCAAATAAAATTTAGATAATTGTTAATTCAAATACTCCAGATTCATACTCTATAGTAGTCCATGAATAAACTTATGTTAGAATAGCTGCCTATACATTTTTCTGAGAATATGCTTCAAGTTGTTCTAGAACAAGCTTTCTCCCCCTCCCAAAAGACATATGAAAGATAAGCAATTTTATAGGAAGTCTCTGAAGAGCAATCTTTTTTCTTTTCAAAGAATTTGAGATCTTAAATCAGATGAAAATTAATTGCGTGCAAATGTGTAATGCAACTCCAAGATTCAGCCCAGCCTCCTTGTATACAGCTGCAGCTGATTTTTGTCCCTTTCTAGGTAGTCAGGAAATGAGTTTGAAGCCTGCTGCTAATACTTCCTTTGGGATTTCAGGATTTGAAGTTAGCAAGTGAACATGTCTTTGAGGCTTGACATATCAGGCAGGGGGCTTGAACCACTGCAGTGAATAAGTTTGTCCCTCAAAGCAGCCCTAAGCCTTCACACCGAGCTTTTAAACTTGTAGAATGGAAACTCAAAATAGGATGATGCTTGGCAATACACAAAGCACATAACTTTGAGTCTACACGCCTCTCCATGATTCTCAATAGAGGTCTTTAGCTTTATTAACTGGCTTATTAAAGTCATGTCCTGAGAGTGAAGACTTACAGAAGCCAAGCTAGAAGTATTATAGAAGAAGTAAGCAAAGTGTCAGTAGTGTTGGTTTAGCCGATTGGATTGCACATTAGCAATTGCACAGTTGTTCAGCAGTTCTGAGCTTCTAAAAGGAAATTCTCAGGGGAGAGGGCTGTAAAGAGGATAAGGAGGATTAATTTAAAATGTACATTTTGTCTTTTTAATCAGAAAACCAATGTTTAAAGAATAATATCTATGCTTAAAAGATAAAGGTAAAGCAGTAAAGAGCCAAAATCCATTAGTACAATGAGTACTTCCAATTTTAGTAGTAGCAAGAGGAGCCCGTTCATACAGAGGTTAGCTAAACAGTTATTTTAAGGACTCACTGTCCTTAGTAGAAAATTAATAGAGCGAGTGTCAAAAGCCTTTCATGATTTTAAAAATTAGAACAGTCTGTCTCCACTGGGTATACATCCTGTATAGAGAGCTTTCACCTACTGCAATGTTGAGTGTGAAGTTTATTCAGTTCCTAGAACTTAGCACACCTGTCCTGAAATCGTAATATCTACATATCTTGATTGCACATGGCATATGATGAGTATACTGGCTACATAAAGCAACACAATTCCTCTGCTCAAGTCAGTTACATCATTCACAGCAGTGGAAGATTTAAAATACAGTCTCTTAGAAACAGAGACTCAGAGTACACTTCAAAAACATCCATTTCTGGAGAGAAGAACAGAGGAGATAAGTAGTTAGTAAAGCTGCAGAAGAAAGCAGTGGAGGAAGGAGAAGGAACAAAGCATATACATTGGCCAGACTTGAACTTAAAAACAAAAATCCAAAGCAAAAATTTTGCATTATGTCAGGTGTTGAAAGTTTTGCTAATCTCTTTGGGAAATCTCACAGGTGTATTTGAAGGTAGAACTAGGTTTATAACACCCATGGCTCAGAGGATGACTTGATGGTTGCTTCTACACTTCATTTGACTCTTGCAAGAAGCTGAACACACTTGTCAATCAATCCCCTGACCTACAATGATAGCTTTAACTTGCTGTTCAGCCCAGCATGCAGAAATTTATTTTTGGACTGCAGCTACCATCAGCTCCCACTTGTCTGTGGGTGGTTTGCCCAAGTTCTAAATTAACAGTGCCACCTATTGCACATAGGTTCTGGTGCAGACAAATTTTGTCTCTGGGCAAGGCTGCCTGAGGCACAGCATGATCCTCTAGTAGAGGTGCAGTGCTGTGCAAACTAAGTACTTTTCTTCCAAAGCTGGCATGGGCTTTGAAGTAGAGTGCCAGTCATGGCCCACACTTGAATCTAGCAGGGTTTGTTTATTCCAGTTTTAACCAATTCCACTGGTCTTGCATGGATTCTGGAAGAAGCCATTCAAGTCCCTTTGTACTGCTCTTTCCAGAATGTCCTCTAGTGACAGATTCTCCTAGTTACAGCATTCTCCCCCTACATCAGGCAACAGTGAAACATAGTGCACATTCTTACCAAGTTTCTGACACATAATTTGCTTTTCCAGCAATCTATTAGAGATATGAATTTACAGCTATGAGAGATAAAGAAAGCTGAGCCTTTCCAGCATCTTCTGCCCCAGGGCTTTGTCCGTTATTGCGCTGACAGAAAAGAAGGAGAAAGCCCTTTCCTGGAGCATGACAAAAAAAACCTGCCATCATGGCAGAGCTGCCCCCTTATGGGTGTTGCCTCTGGTTCTGTCACACTTACTGGCTACTTTCTCTCACTAGACACCATCAACAGCCCAGCGACCATAATCCCCTCATGCACAACAGCCAAACAGCAGACATTAATGGGATCCTGCTTTTAGAAAGCCAATAAAAAAAAAAATCCAAGTTATCTCCCTTATGTACATGGTCAACCACTTTCTTTATATTCTTCTACCAGCTACTGTCATGTATTTCCCAGCAGTTTAGTTACTCTACCTGAAGAGTTAGCCTAGTCACAATCACTATTCATTAGCAGTAGCACTAATACAATCATGTGCTTAATTGTCGCTGTATGTTTTTAAGTGCTAGACCTTGACCATTCCTAACCTGCACATCCTCATCCTACAAAATTACCTGATCTAGGTGTTCCTGCTCTGGCAGGGGGATTGGACTAGATGATCTTTCAAGGTCCCTTCCAATCCCTGATATTCTGTGATTGTGACAATTACAGGTAGCTTGCATAGACCTCTTGTCTTATTTCTTCAACAGACTACAGATATTCTAGTCTACTATCCAGCTGCTCTCAGCTGTACTCCCACATTACCCATTACACCATCGAGAAAACTTCAATAACAACATGTATTTTTCAGGCTTACCCTGTGCGCAGCTTTAACCCTCCCAGATCAGTGTGAGAGAATGCCAGAGCCTGGGTCCCAAGCAGTTCTGTTCCTTTCAGGTCTGGACTTTGCTGCATATGTACATGATGACAATGAAGGAAAGGAGAAGAAAGGGTGATCCCTTGTGACATTACTAACCTCAAAGGTTGCATCTACTATCCAATATTAAGCAGTTAATTTTAAAACAAAGTTAATGGAACTCTGTTTTGGATCTCAGTTAATCTCCTCCGGCAGAATGAATCTTTCTTTTGCCTGTCCCTTCCCCTCAGCCACTGACAGTAGTCAATATTGACTGGAGACTTGAACTGGAATTGTTCGTTTTAGTAAAAAATTGAGCCAATATCTTATTTTGACAAATCAAAACATGGCAAAGTTCTTTAAAACAGGTTCCAAGTAGTTTTTCAGACTCATGTGTATATTCAGCTTTACTCAATATTTATAATGAGAAACAGACAGGAATGTTATATGACAGTATGTTCAACTCTGCCCTGGTAAATGGGACCTTATAGGTGATCTGATTATACAGATCCCCTAAGAAATGCAAGCAGATGAATATGTGCTATCATTAAGTCTCTTTTTCTTGTTTCAGCATAAAAAAGAAAAAAACTCTTTCTTTATCTGCTTGAGTCAGCATGAATCTGTCACCTGGCTTTTGGTAGCAAATAGTGCTTCATTCTAACTTTTGATTAGACATAAGGACATGGAATTTAGCTTTGATGATGTTGGTGAAAGTGTATTTCACAAGAAAGTGACTTTTCAGATACCATGACTATTTCAATAGCAAGCCCATATGGTAATATTATGCGCAGCTGCACTTCAAATCCTTTTGGTTTGATTACTCAATTTCATTCTAAGACAACAAAACCAGAAGCCCCCAACTTTGTAAGAGTAAGCCTCAATAATTCTGGTCGAAAGTTACCCTTGAAAACAAATCTACAATTCATTTGAATTAGATTTCTGTTTAGCATCTAAACTGTTTTCCCATAGATGATATTATGCCTAATGTGCTCCCTATTGCCTTTGCAGTAGCAGAGAACTGATGACTATAAAATAAAGTGAGAGAATCATAGGCTGTAGCGTGCTGCAAAACAGATCCTGGGGGAAATTAATAACTTCCCGTGAAGCTGAAAACTAAAATCCTATCGTTTTTCTTCCCTCCCCACCCTGGAACAACAGTGACTACATGTCCAGGGGATGCTCTGCACTTGTTACTTCTGAATTAAGAAAACAACAGGCTTGATGAGCACATGATGAAACTGCTCAATGCTAAAAACAGCACATACATTCTTTGGGATCTTAAAATAATCTCCCAAGGGAACATTGTGGTTCTTCTTTGAGACTGAAGACCACACGAATGCCAAACAAAGTTTCCATGTACTGACTAATCTACTAACTATCTATCATTCTGCCGGCCTGCTTTCATTTCCAATTGCCTTTGTCTGTTTTTTTGGAGTAGCAACATATACACCAATGACCACAGGTTTTCCTCTTGGGGAATCCCCCGTTGAAAGGCATTCTTCAGTGGTCCCTATGCTACCTTTAATGTACACATAACAGCCTTGTGCCCAGTATTTTCAATTTGAGCTATTCTAGGCATTTAGATCCAAATCTGTACTGCATTTCTCAGTGTGTATCTGTGAAAGGATAACTTGTGAGCTATATGAAGCTTTGGAAAAACCCTAATTGATACGAAACCAATTTTCTCCTATTTCTAGATAAGACAGTCCTTCAACTAGAACTACAACTGCAGTGGCCTAAGTTAAAGAGAACCCACACTGTATCATAAAAACACACAACATTGAATAGTCTCACTATTCAGAAGGAATAGATCTGCTATGACTCATGAGATGGCAGAAAATTTATCAGGAAATATATTTTTCAAGGGAAATCCAGATCTTTAAATAAAATCTTTCATGGAGACTTATTTTTGGCAGAAATGTCAGTTTCTGTATAAACACTGAATGCCTGAAACATGGTAAATATTAGCCTGAAGTGAAAATACAAGAGAAAGTTCCACTACACAGCTCTGATTATATAAAAGACCAGGGAGACATGACTTTGAGGCACTTTGATTCATAACTGAAATACATAATTTAGGGATGAAACGTTTTTTTTACCAATCTCAACTTCCCTTGTGAAGGTAGGCCTAAATTTACTGACCTTCAAAGCTCTAATTTCAAACATTATGGTTTTGGCCTCTACATTTACTATGAAGTACTATTTAAACTTTAAAAAGTCCATCATCACCTCTGCATGAACCAGAAAAACAAACAATAACAAACTCACTTCCCCAAGACCCCATGACTTCATATTAATTGCCAGAACCCCTTTTTAAAATTTTTTTTTCATGTCTAATTGATTAAGAGTTCAAAACTTTGGGGCACAACCTTAAATTTTAGTTTTTAATTCTTTCAGAGATAAAATTTAAGAGAACCACAATCTATTGGCAATGGCCAATTTAATTGTGCTGCAACTGTACACACAGCTTCTGTTAGTGATATCCAAAATAATAAAATATTTGAAAAGTCTTCTTATCCTAATGTAACAATTGCTAAACATTTAAAACGGTGTTTGTGGACACAAAAACAAAGAAGGCAGGGATATAAGCAGTCAGAATATTTAAATTCTAAAAAAATTACAATTTTGAACTTTTTTTAATATTATCACACATACAGTATTTATCCAATGTTCAGAAAAGTCAATGAAATAAATTCCATTGGTTTCAGTTGACTCTGAAGTGGAGTCCAACCACATCAACAGCAATAAATATTAAAAATATAGGAAGAAGGAAGTAAGCAAAATGCTGCGTTAATCTGGTTCTACTGTAGTCACCTGCATTCTGAGCTTAGGGCAAAGTATCTCAAATCAGCTTCCCAGTTAACATAATTTGGAAATTAAAGACCCAGCTGTCAGCTTAGAACACATTCCCCTTCTAGGAGTGCAAAATGAGGGAATTAAGTAGGTTATCCAGCTGAGTCCAAGATCAGTTCCTTTGCTAATAAAAGCTTTTGCGAAGAAAGCTAAAAAACATAGCATAGTTAGGGCTGGAAGGGACTTCAGAAATTCATATAGTCCAATCGCCCTGCAATGAGCAGGAACATCTTTGACTAGATCAGGTTGCTCAGTGCCCCGTCCAACCTGACTTTGAGTGTTTCCAGGGATGGGGCATCTACCACCACTCTGAACAACCCGTTCCAGTGTTTCACCACTATCATCGTAAAAAACTTCTTCCTTATATCTAGTCTAAGTCTTCCCTCTTTTAGTTCAAATACCTTACCCTTGTCCTATTGCAACAGGTCCTGCTAAAAAGATTATCCACATTGTTCTTTTAAGCCCATTTTTAGTACTAAAAGCCTGCAATAAGGTCTTCCCGGAGCCTTGTCTTCTCCAGGCTAAAAAACCCCAACTCTCTCAGCCTTTCCTCATAGGAGAAGTGCTCCAGTTCTCTGATCATTCCTGTGGCCCTCCTCCGGATCTGCTCTAACAGGTCTGTCTCTTTCCTGTGCTAAGAGCTCCAGTAAATGAGGTCCTGCCCCTCCTTTCTTTGGGAGGTGATTTTAAGAAGAAGCTTTACTGCTGGCCCCTGCCTCTGCTCCACCCCAGCTGTGCATCTGCATCCAAACTTATATCTCCATGACTCTGACCAGCACCCACTCCGCCAGGGTTTCTTGCTGTGTCCTCAGACCTGTCTTGTCACTGGCCTACATCTGACCTCACCCCTCCCACCTACATCATCATCATGGCTCTGCTCCTGACTCCTTTTCCCCTGTAGAGTAGCCAGTTCTTGCTGCTCCCTCACACCAGCTTGGAACAGGAGGCTTATAACATGCTTAAACTTTAACACTGACAGAAGTAGAAGCTATTTGTGATTTTTTAGATGCCTCCTCTAATTTTCCTACTGGAAGTCCTAAGCCACATTTTATGCCTACACCCTGCTAATGTATTCTTAATGCACAAGAAGTTGAAGACACCTGCTGCAAAAAGGAGGCCGGGGGTGTGTGTGCATCTAGTTTAACAAGAAAAACCTTGAAAGTTGAGTTGTAAACTTGCCCATGCAATTTAGGCTGCATTATCTCTAAAGGGTACATTCACCAAACAAATTTTTAATGAATTCTTCTACTTCTTCCTCTCAAATGCATTTCTCCTAAACCTTCAAAAGTGTCCAATATCCAAAGAATTAAAAAAAAAAACAAAACCCAAACTGCATTACCCATGTGCTCAGTTTTAATTTTTCCTCTACAGTTTGAGTTCATTTCTCCTTTTCCTAAAATAAAAGGCAGTTTTGCTGGAGCAGGATTGGGATCAAAATCTTTAATGAAAAAAAGGCATTTATTCACTGAAGTTTGACAACAATTAATACTTCCATTTCCCCATTTGTATGGGCTAAATAATTGCTTTGTGCATATAAATTAATGGATTCAAAGTCAAAATAGTACCCTATGTTCCACTGCCCTTCTCCAAAGATTATGTGATCTATTAAAGGAGCTACTGTTTCTACAGGAAGGCCTGTGACAGGACAGATGTTAATTTCTGGCTCTCATTTCTCCTTGGATGTTCAAAGGCAACACCCCTCTTTCCACCTCTTATTCATTTTTAAGTACCTCTCAACAGTTTGTAATGTAGGAACTTGTGTACATCAGCAAATCAAGTAAAACTTATAGTAGTGAATATGCAAAAAGTATATTAAAGGAAAAGATTGACATTTTTCAGTACTCTTGCCATTTCAACATCTGCATACAGCATTTCACTAGAGTGGGTATTTCTCTAGTTTTCTACCATGAACCCAACATTTTGCCATGACTGTCAGTCCCAGATTGTTTGTATAAGAACATACTGCTAAAGGAACTGGTGACTATTTGTCTTCATTAAACACTGAAATTTGGATAGCGTGAAGCGATAGAGAATAAATTGTGCCATCCATTTCCAAGAGAAAAGCAGCAGTAACTCATTACTTTTTACAAGAATTTTTAGTTTTCAGAAGATGAAGGGCCTAGCGCACTGTCATTCAGTAAGTATACTTTCACATTTATTCAAAAAGATGTTCTCACTTTCCAGAGAAAGCTGGTTTTAAGACATTATTAATTTCTATAGGATTCTTTGAGCATTTGTATGCCAACTAAACAAAACAGGAATATAGAGTTTTCTTAGTATTTAAATAAAGTTACTCTGTACCGAGGCTTTTGAAAATAATTTCTCATTAAAGTATTTCAAGAACTATGAGAGTTAAATTAGGATGCTATCCACAGACAATCACACAACTTAAAGAACATATTGTGCATTTATCTTGAAATGTCAAGCAACTGTGTCATTGCTAGTTAACTATACTTTCCTAAATGAAAAATACAAGACCCAAGTATAACAGCAGTAAAACATTTAGGAGGAGTATATAATTGTTCTTTTATGTGTCTTTTACAGAAAGCTTTTTACCAGCATTCCTCAATCCATTTGCAGACACGGAAGCAAATGCACAAGGAGATAAGGCAAATTGTTCAGAATATCAGAGAAGGGACCAGAAGCCATTCTTCTCACCCTGCCAGTAGCTTGATCCCCTGTGCTACACACTTGATATGCCAGCTCAAAACAAGCATCTATTCAAGTAATATCTTAGCAGAAATGGCCTAATTTTATCAGTTCTCTTCTTTGAAAATATGTGTTCTACTGTATGATGTGACATTCAAAACTAAATTATACAGTGATCTTAAGATATTTTTAGTAACAGTTATTTTACCGCTGGATCACTCCTCACAAGTAGCCTGCAGGAGCTTTTCAGCTCAGATCTTACTGTAGACCCCAACTTTTTTTTTTTTGTTCCTTCTTACTGCTTATGTCCCTACATAACATATTCAAAGTCAACTCTGTTAAATTAAAAAAAAAATTAAAATTAAGTATCCAAACTCACACAGGAAAATGCTTCATTTATAATGTTCAGCCTAAGTACCTTTTTAAACCTGGCAAAGAGCCTAATTCTCTTGGGTTTCAATAAGAGGCAAGGTACAAAGTGCTCATTGAGCTTTTTAAAAACACAGATTATATCCATAAGAGCTTCCTGGATGCTCACCCTCTCTTGGGCTAGAGGGTGGGAGAAGAATTTGAAGGTCTGCCTATTATTATTATTATCTCAATGCTCCCGTCTGGTCACCACAAAGGAAAAGAAATAGGCAAGTACACTTCCTACCATGCTTCCAGGCAGATAGTGGAAGAAGCTGGTGGTAGAGGGCAAAGGGGGCATTTTCACTCCTTCCAAGAATGTACAATAGTCAAGTCTCAATCTGTCACTATGCCTTGCACAGCTTTTATATTCCTTTTTTAACATTTTTTTTCCTTTTCCTGCAATTTATTGTAATTGAAGTAATGCACTAAGAAGCAATGTTTTGACAAGAAAAAAAATAATCAAGAAAATACTATGGAACTGATCCTTTTAAAGTAATTAGCAAAGTCCAAATTCATTTTTACAAGGAAATCTGAGCTTTAACCTTGTAATTAATGGAGATGATTACAGAAAGAGGACTCGTTTTTCATATAGTATGACAGGTCTTGTTTTCCATAAAAAGAGTTGAGAAGGCTTATGAGCATTCAGCTAGGTTTCAGCCAACAGATTGTTTAGCACCAAAGCCTCCAAAAAGTACTTTTATTTCATATCGTTATGTGCAGCTGAATTTTCTCCAGGTCAAAGAATGTAGACTGACTATCAGAAGCTGGGAGCTGCAAAATTCAGACACAGCATAAAGCGGCAGGCAGATAATTTGGTTTCTGTTTATTGCTTTTTTTTTTTTTTAACTTTACTTTTAATTAGGATTGTAATTTATAATATGTACAAGGGCACAAGGTGAAACAGCTTCATTAATTACATAGAGGCAGCAAAAGAATTTTCCTGTACCTTGGAAGAACAGCCATCAAGAGTCCAGTCATGAGCTCACATATGTCCCAAGAGGAAAACAGCAGGTTATTAACACACTATTAGTTTTAATAAGATTTTCTTACATCTATTTTTATAATTGTCAATAGAATTTAACTGCAGTGCAAGACCTACATGGAACTGTCCCCTACAATTCCTGCTCTCCAGAACACACAAATGGGTAAACAACTAGAAAAAAGCCAAGAAAGTTTTCAGTCAATACGAAAATTCAGCTCTAATGTATCTAATGATACTGACCCCATTGCTTTATTACCATTCAAAATGGGAATGTTAGAAACCAATCCATCCTAATCAGTAGAACTCTACCAGGGTAAAGTATCTCTGAACATGGAGTTTATCAAGCAGCCAGCGTGCATAACAAAAACAATTAAAGTTTATACCTGTCTTGTAGCAATCCTCCCCAGGCTGGAAAGGTCTACTGAAGTGAACTGCAGAAGTGATTTCTGCCATAAAGAACTGGGGAAGAACAAGAGAGGAAGGGAAAAGACATAATAAAGTATTCAATAAAGAATTCATTGTGTTGCATGCTTTTAAAGTGACCTGAAATGAGGTTCACCACCACATTTCTCTCACAAACAGCTAAGTCAAGACAGAAAATTTCAAAACAGTAAAAATCTCAAGTCAGATCTCCGAATGCTTCGAAAGATATAATATATTCCGGAATCAGTGGGTCTTACAAGAGATTTAGGGCTGCATTAGGGTTATTTTACCCCTGGAGGAGAATACACTAACATCAATATGCTTTCATGTGGACACACTGGATTTATACTTCTAATTGTTTGATGCTAAGCTTTCTGAATGTCTTAAAACGTTTTGTGTCAAGTCAGATCATATGACCTGTTATAAATGAACTTTTAGCGTATTTCCCTTCAATCCTTCCAGCCTCTCTTCCCTATACTATTCCCTATCAAATGCAGAATACAAATTGTACTTAGTAAGTCAGATAAAGGAGATAAGTAGCATGGATACTGAAAAAGAAATAAATAAAAAGCACACAGATGATAACATCTGCTTCTGTTGTCAGCCATGCAGACCTCTGTGCATATGTAGAAGGATGGATGTGTAAAAGCTCCCTAGCCAAGCTGACCTTGAGAGCCTGCCTTAACTCCAGCAGCATCTCCAAACTGGGATATAGGTTTCAGTGACGCTTAGATTTAAAGTTCAGCATTCTGCCTCCAGCCTATGATCCTTCTTTTTACAGGAGAACCTCCATGCCTTCCAGTTGCCTTCCAAGTTCCAGGCTTGGGAAAGTTTGCTCTGTCCCAGCTCTACTCTGGCAACATGGAAGAAACAGAGCAGGAAGGCAGTGGTGTCACCTTCAGCCAATGTTCTCAATTTATGCTACTGACCAACAATTTCTAGACAGAGGAAGATAAGAAAGCCATTCTTACTTTGTACACACAATGATGTTCTCACAGGGATGAACTAGCCTCCCAGGAAGCCTGGGCACTTAGGCAGACCTGGGAAAAGCAAGCATTAAATGCCACATGAATTGGAATATTGGCCATAGCATTAGCCCATACAGCTCTCACTGCCTTGCACTAAGTGCAGAAATGGAAATTTCAAGAGAGTTTATTACTGTTTATCCTTAAAGCACTCTATGCTTCTATTTGTCTCCTATTATAAGCTAAGGAAATGCACAATCAATTTGTTGATACCTGTACCTTGCAGAGAACTGAATCTGTAAGTCTACACTCTAAAATGCTACAAATAAATAGAAGATGCTAGAACACAGTTTGTCCACATTGGAGCACAGACTGGAAAAAACCCAAACTTCAGCTTAATAATAGAAAGAAACTAGAGGAAAACGTAAAGGGTCTCTAGAAATATGGATATTTCTTAGAGATTTGAAAGCAAGCATTCACAATGGAGGAAGAAAGAGCCAGTCATTCTATTGGCTGTTACATGTCTCAGATGCATTTTAAAGACAGAGGTGAACACTTGGGAATAAAGCCTTGTGGAGATAAGGACAAGTAGAAACTCGTCTACTTGAAAACCTACAGTTCTGCTAAAGACGAAGTACATGCTAAAGAGAAGTCCCCATTCCAGAATGTGTTTAAGAGTCATTTAGATGTTGTGTTGGGAGATGCAGCGTAGGGGAGAACTTTGTAGAGTAGGACAGATGGTTGGATTTGATGATCCCAAGGGTCTCTTCCAACCTGAATGATTCTATGATTCTATATGCCAGTCACGTATTGCTTAGACTACACAAGAAGGCTCACACTCAAGATCAAGCCTCCACAGGGATGTGGTGGAGACACAATCACTGTAGGCTTGCAAGATGCAACTGGTCAGGGTGCTTGATAATCTCATCTCATCTATGCTCCCTTTTCCATGAGAGGCTAGACTAGATGATCTTTTGAGGTCCTTTCCAACCTTGGCTGTTCTACAATTCCATAAATAAAATTGCCCCTTCACCTTTTGTGAAGCAGAGTATGTTTCTACAGTCTTAGTGACTTAAGGCTTGAATTGTTACCACAACATTTTAAGGCCAGTGTTAATTCCTTGTCATTGTGAAGGAAAATTGATAAAAACCTTCTCAAGTCTCAGAAACGGCAACAAAGCTGCTGCTCAGATTGAGGCTCTGCACAGCAGGAGAGGCCGGCAGTACAACAAGGAAACCAAGCTCAGTCTGGAAATAGAATGTTTCCAGGCACTAAGGTGCTGATATCCTAAGAGAAGCAAAATGTACTTAGCAGGAGGTGCTATCTTAATTTTGCTATCCCATAATCAGCTGTTGACAAACTGTTAATTGACTGAACCCAGCATCCACCAACACAAGCAAGTGTTGAGGAGGACATGGGTTGACTAACTGAATGCATTCCCAATCTGTCATCACATTTTCAAAAGACAAGTACACAACTGGTTCATCAGACAGAAATGGAAGTCACACCTGCTCCAAGCTGTCATTAACATACTACAATGCCAAGTAACTGGGAAAGAGGTAGAAAATGCAAGTTGCATTTGCATCTAGAACAGGCATTTACTTTCTCTTCATAAATCACCATCTCATCTACCACAGTCAGGGGAGCAGCACTTGGTCTACAGAATGCTGAAAAGGACAGGGAAGGAAACAATTGTTATCTACTTCTTGCAATACTACATCTAAGAGGCAGCTCACAGGAGGCCACAAGTTTTAAGCTGCAATACAAAGTATAATTAAGTTGTGGAACCCCCTGCTAAAGGACCGAACAAGTATGAACAGGTTCAGAGAGGGGCTAAAAAAATTCACAGAAATCCATTGATCACAATTAAAGATAAATTAAATGCTCCAAAACCCCTTATTAGTGCAAGGTGTTTCCAAGATAGAAAAGATGGTATGCAGAGCCGGAGCTTGTACTCTTTCCCTAGGAATTTGTTGCTGGCCACCATTGAGTTTTACAGAAATGTATCTGATCCAGCCTTGAAATTCTTATATTTATGTTGAGTCAGATGAGAAAGAGAATCCTGGTCTCAGAGTCCAAAACCAGATAACTAAGGGAAATTCCACAAATTCACTTAATCTGGACATTTTTTTTTTCTTTTAACTCTGTAGATTCCCAATGAGTGTCATATAATATTTGCTATAATTTCCAATTTGTAAATAAGTCTAAAAATAATACTAACATCCCTCACTAAGTCTTATTCTGATACATGAGTCTTTTTAAAGATACTCACCTTTACAAAATGTTAGTAATGCATAAAGTATTAGCAACTAGTAGCAGTGAAGGGAAGGTATTGAAAAAACCCTTAGCTCGCTTTTAATATCATACAGCTTGTGAAGTACATCTGAACATAGAGGTAGAACACACACCCCACAAAGCCAGAGTGTTTCAAACTAAAGTCCTACATCTGTCAGGAAAATCTTTCTTGATGACAAAAAAAAATAGACTGAAAAAATATTATTAGCAAAGCCAATACAACTTTTGTCCTTACATGAAGAATGGCTATTTGGAACTTGAAGAGCAATAGGTATTTGTTTTGTCCAAATAAAGTACCAACAAGACATGCAGGAAACATAACTGAGTTGTTAGAACAGTACAATGAAGGAAGGACATTTAACTCTATTCTACTCAGATGAGCTTGGTGACCTTGGGCTTTCATTCTCTATCTGTATCAGCTTCATTAAGCCTACTGAGATATTCAGGATAAAAACATACTTAGGATGTGCACACAGTGTTACATGTAAGAGGGTTCACATAGACCTTTTCAAGCTACTACTTAAAAGCAGAAGCTATAAAGGAGATAATTTGATTCACCCCTTTATATTCATTAGCATTAAACCCCTCACAATGGTACTTTCACCTGAATGCCTTGAGAAAGACATCTGAACAGAGATAGCTGAGCAGCTCAAAGATAGCAAGACAAATTGCACATTGCTACAAACCAGCAAGATGTACTGTAAGATGTACCGGCAGAGAGAAAGGTATTTGTTGTAAGAGAGGAAGGAAATTTTGATCTGAAGATAAGCTTTCATTGGGCAGTCATCCTTAGAAAGTAGAGGAGATTTACACTCCCATTGTTTTCTCATGCCTCAGGAAAGCTCAGAAATCCAAACATCCCATCTAACTTTTTCTGCCTTCCAGCTTGTATTTTAACAAAGAGCCTTTCCATTTCTTCAGAACAAAAGTAGTTTGACAGCTAAAGCTGTGGAAGCAGCATGGCAATCTTATTAAGTATGCCAGGTTTGCCATGCTACCCTGCAGAAAAATACAGAGTGCTGCTAATCAGAATCCAACCATAAGTAGCTTGGTGAATCCAATTCAATAAGTACTGGAACTGCAGCACTGTCAGAAGCTTTAACTGCATCTGTCCTAGCTGTAACAGTGTATTTCTTATCTTATTTTTATACATTTCTTATCTGATTTCTTCAGGAACCTGCTGCTGGCCGTTCATGGAAACAAGATACTCCACAAATGGGTGTTTGACCTGAATATGACACTTGTATTCATACTTCCTGGTCAAGGATACAAGATATATAAAAAGCTCTAGTTATAGACAGCATTAAACATCTCACTTCTCCACTCTCCTCTCTTGAGAAACTGTCAGTAATCTCTATTCCTCTCCAGGCTGAAAGTAAGTAGCTGCTTTCAGAAGATTAGCTTAGCATCTAGTAATCTGTTTCTCTAAACAGCCTACTCTGAACTACAGCAACAAATCCCACTCTCTGTAATCCCTTTGGTTTCTTTGACAGGGGTCTGTGACAAGCATATATCCTATTGTAACAAAATACCAGGAAACATTTGCTATTTAAGAAGTATTACTTTGTTTCCTTGCTGCTTAGGCCAACTAAACTCTAAAAAAAGTTAAATGATGACACAGCAGATTACCCATTTCTAGATATTTTCAAACTAAGACTAGATGCTTCTCAGTATTACTACAGTCTCAGAACACTTCTTAACTTTTAAAAATTACACTTTTACCCTCTATAGTTTCATTCCAGGCATAGTTTACCTTCCTACTTAGTGTATCAGGAAAAGTAGCACAACCCCAGGAGTAGAGTTGAGCTGATTGCAGTTTAAAAAATAGTGTTTTCCTACTCAAAGCACTAAAATTAATTATGCATTATACAGCCGAGGCTGACTGCAGCACATATCTAACCAGAACACCATCCTACAGAACCAGAATATGATATAGAGCATTCATTATAGATAACAGAATCCATCAACTGCCCAAAAGAACAAGAGGACTAACCAGACCAATAGGGCATTCAGGCAGAAACAAGAGACTAAACTAAAAGATAAATACTGAAAACAACCATAAAACACAACTAAAAACTAGCATTCCTACAGCACAGCTCAAACCAACAGACAGTACCCAAGACTTGAGCTTAAATGGGATCCAAGGCCTATGGGAAGGGGGGTGTGTGGATAGAGTCCCAGGTGAGTCGGATGAGTACCAAGAGAGCTTATTAGCGCCCTCAGGGGCACAATATAGCTGTTTGCAAACAGAAGACTCTGTAGTAGCTAGTCATCATGTAAGTATACAGACTCAAAAGGGTTTTTTTGTAATATAATAAGGTAGGTCCTAGTCAAATAGGGAGCAGTTCAGGGTATGGTGGACTGTAGCCCCAGTTTAGTTCCTGATGTGTTTTTATACAATTGAGATTTGCTTTTTTATAGCTGTGTTGACTATGGTATCCAGCAAACTTTTACTTATATCAGTAGCAATGATTACTTGCTAACAGGCTTTGTTCTCACTGTTGGCTATGTAAATGTATAATTAATTTTAGAGCTTTGAGTAGGAAAATACTAATTTTTAACTGTTATGGTTCTTCACTGTATCTATTGCAGTAGCTTTTAACATTAGGTTTTTTTAGCTTGTCTGCCTACAACAGGGGTTAATGCCTTTCTGTGGAACCTGTAGTAGTAGATAGTGCTCTGCACATTTCAAGCCTCTATTGCTAAGGTTCCCTTCCTAGTTAAACAGACTTTAGGAAGCAAAAAGTAGTAGCGGTTGGACTCCTTCATTCTTAATCCCCTTCTGTAGCATACCTCTTTTTATCTATAGAAGGTTCTAGTAGTTATTTGGCTGATAACAAATAGAGCCTACATGAGGACTGACCCTTTAAAAAACACCTGTACTTCTATCAGAAAATCTTAGAAAGTAAGAACAGAATGTAAAAACAGCAGAAGATTGGTGTTGCAGTAGCTTCAAGGGAGGGGTTGCACCTTCTCTGCAGTCCCTAAGTATTAGTGAGATTTAATATTTTGCTTGATATTTATGTTAAGAGATAGTACTGATCCCTATAATTCTGGACATAAAATACATCATTCTTCTTGGACAGAAGAAACAACTAGCACCTGCTACTAGCCAGAAAATTGTTCTAATTGTCTGGTCTTTTGTTCACAGGACAGATTTTACTGGGAAATAACTGAACCAAAAGTGGCAGCAAATGGTAGGCAGACAGTTAAGAGGCCTTATAAAAATGTCTGTTGCATTTCCAAATAGCAGCCCTCTCTTTTAGAGAATGACAGCAGAGCTTATTTCTTAGGGTGTGGTGGGACTTGGGTGACTCCCTGCACATTCTTATGGCTTTTTTTCTGTCCTTCTGCAACAGAAATCATATGGTTGCATTTAAGAAATTGCTTGGAGGTTTCAATAATTTAAAATAATTTTTACTGTTTTATAAACTGCACTATTTTCTTTTTTCTAATTCAGTGAGGCTCATCAATCAGCTTCTTCACAAATATACGTCAAAAGAGGAACAAGAATGCTGTTGTATTAGGAGCTGTGATTTAGCAGGACATATTACATGTGTATGGATCTGTATTTAGATCAAAATGAAACCGGTAATTTATGCCTCTATCCTAACAGTTTGCCAAAAGTACAGTTCTCTATTAAGCCAAAGCAGAAAGTAATCTTATTATTATTGTGGCCAAGGCTTTGTCAGTGTTACAAGTATAAATGTCTGCTCAGACACTTAATGTGGCTGCTTCAAGATACCTTCGGATTCAGTTGCCTTCAGGTTTACAGTCTTGGTGGTTTTCTTACATTAATGTGGCTCTAAGACAGATGAGAAATGTCTTCCTGGGGGGCTTTAGTTACAAACTGAGAAATTCTATTAGGTCATCATTGTCTTATGTTTTCCTGTGCTTACCTGTTTGTTTATTGTGGGAAAAATCACAAAAATGGAAAAACAAGATGTAAAATATCAGCTCAAATAATATCCATCACTTATACTATAGAAGCATTTATATCAAAAGTTGCTCTGCTGGGCGAGGCACAGAAATATGAATTCCACCCGTTCTCAGTGTTTTCAGCAGTGGGACAGCTATATTCCTGCTGGGTAGGAGAGTTGCAACACGAGCTATAATTAGGGTGAAGTATGCCAAATGGTATACTTGCTTGAGGGACAGCCTGTAGGAGTGACCAAAGAGTTGCAGGACTCGAATGTCAGATTTGGATCTACAGTATCCTTGCCAGAGAGAGGAGAATCTAAAACCAAAGCAGACTTGCTTTGGCAGTTGCTGCTTAGTAGTTATGGGCTTTGCAAGATACCCCTTTCTCTGTGCTTAAGGGTATGGCAACAGGAATTTATGATAGGGTTAGGTTTGGTCCCTGAAAATTAATCTTCAATAACTGTAATATAACACACGGAATGCTGTTTGCAGAGCAAGATGACTTGTTTCTTACTCAATCAGCTGATATGGCTAGAAAAAAGATGTTTGAGGATATGCAAGCCTTTATAAGTGCACAATATATTTCAGGGTTCCCTGAAGGGGAAAAGGCATCCAGGAAAGTCAGGCTTAAGACTAGGAAAATTTTTCATGAAATGGTTATTAAGTAGAGAGCTGCACTATGGCTAGGAATATTTCAGCAATAAAAATTAACTTCCAGTACAGTGTTCTTCTGGAATGAGCCATTTAAGATTATGTATTTGTATCCTTCAAGCATCCTTTAGATTGTTATCCTGCACAACCCACTTATTGATTATATCTGTTTTTCATTGTCCACTTGTGGAGCTGAACAGTACTTAACAGGAAAAGGCTGGCAAATAAGGCTCTAAGCACTCACCAACTTCAACATTCATATTCTGTAAAAAACACGCTATTTCTAGATATCTGCTAATGCATTCTTTGGCAGAAAGGTAGCTCTAAAAGAAAGTTTTAAATAAGACCTATCATCAGCCCACATTTCAGATAAATGTGCACCCCCTACAGTTTTTCTTCTTTCTTTCAAAAGAAAAATATTATCTTGACTTTGTGCCTTGATATCTTTGTATTCTAGGGCTGGATCACACAAGTACTTGGCACAGGAACCCTCCCCAGAGAAAAATCAATTATTTCCTTTACACTGTTCATGTTCACTATCAAGTAACATGTTTGGAAGTTGCAACAGGCTTAAGTATTTATGGAAAATTTGGAAGTTGCGTTTAATCACAGATAACTGTTTGCTAATTGCCTTTGTATATTTGAAGATTCCTCCTGTCCCCTCCTTCCCTTTCCCCTTTACATAATGCACAGGTCAGTGGGAAGGGAACATGAGAAACATGCCCAGTGTTTTATGTAATCACTGCTTAAACAAGAAGTCCAGGATAAGGATTTTATACCCGTTTTGTATTAGTGAAGGAGAGAGAGGAACAATGTTATTAAAACTTGAAAATTTTTAGAGAAGACTATCCCCACAGGAGCTTCAGAAATACTGGTGTACATACCAAGCTGGCCTATCCATTAATTATTTGGGGGAGGGGCGGAAATATTATTTGTCAGTGCATTTAGATGATATATTTTCTGAATGTGGCAGACAATGACTACAAACTCTGAAAAGGTAGTGAAGACACAGCAATACTGGAAAATATTTTTTTCATGTTTATCCTGCTGATCTCAGTGCTAAGTCCAGACTATAGACAGATATTCACAAAGGCTGGAATTTGTGGAAGCTTGGCTTGAGAATTACATGCAATGGCATCTGGATTTATGGCTCTGCCACAGCATGTCTTTGAGTTGCTTATCCAAAAATTGACTACAAGGAAGAACTTAGCTTAGGATGACGGTTTTCATTTTCTCAAACACGCTGTCTTTTCAGGTGAGCTTTTATTCATTTCCCAGGAAGTCTTGAAATATTGCAACCTTTAAAAACAAAATTACAGCATATATTTTGTGTGTTGTGGAGGGCACAGTAAATATTCTGCCATGGGACATCTGCAAGCTTAGCCTGTGTTTACATCTGTGCCTTTGGGCAGTCTGCTTCACTGCTAAGCTCCTGCAGCATTTGGAGCAGGTTTAAAAATGCATATGACATACTGTGAAGAGAGCTTCATACTGTTAGTGAGACTATTGCTCTGACTGGAATGGAAAAAGCACTTGCAGTGCTTGCAGCACCCAGTACAGCTTTCAGATGCCCAATTCTTGTGCAGTCCCTGCTGAAGTCAATAAAAGATTTCCCTGTCTACCTGACTTCAACACAGTTTGATTCATTTCGTTAACAAAACATACAGCTGTCAGAAAAGAGATGAAAAAGGGTTACTTTTGAAACATGAAGTCATTGATGGTAAAAAGCTGTGTATGAATATCCATGCCACATCTAACAAATCTTAGTCTTATGATAAAGCCCTGAATTTTGGATTTATATATTGTGTAAGTAAGAATAATTCCTTTGCCTTTAATAGCATTATATCTGATTTGATTTGGAACCACAATCAGAATTATTCTATGTCAATGACTGTTTACATTGTAAATCATGTCCTATGTACATCCATGCCCTTCTCACAAATGTTAGAATGGAACTGGTGTCACAGTAGAGAGGAATACTGACTGCAGTCAGATAGCAACATGTGTGACAGCAGACTTTGGCTAGAGATGCTTGCACTAAATTTGTGTGATGAGCCTAGCTAGCTTGAGCTTGCATCATAATCTAATAAAAACCTAATAATACCTTTTCATCTAGCTCAGCTACATATATCAGGCTTTGGAGGTGTCAGGTCTGAAAAGAGAATTGCACTTCTGCCTTAGAGATATTTTTATTGCTGAGGAAAAATATATTGCAAGAAACAGTTCCTGACACAGCAGGATAATTCCACTTTGGAAAAATACAAAAGAAAGGAAATGTAGTCAGGCAATAAAAATTCACATTTCTTCTCAGATCTGTCCAGATCTGATGCACTCAGTCTTGAAAGTTTCTTCTGTTATCTCTTGCAACTTGTTTCTTAAATTATGAAGAGGCTTGACAGGCAGAAAATGAACAGATGCACATTAGAGGTGGGAGATGATCTTGTAGGAGGTCTATGCTTGAGTTATGCAAAGACAAGGATGCGGAGGCATGCCTGAATGATGGAGCACTGTGTGGGCAGAGGAATCCCCCAGCATGCACTGCTCTACAGGACTGGATATTACATAAGGCTTGTAAATTACTTCCTGTACCTCCATTTTGTATGTTGGAAGATATGTAAAGATACCAATATAGCGACATTTCACCAGAAACAGGTTGTCCATTGGGTTCCAAATCTCATTTTCTTCTGTCCCAGTTTCCCTGCTAAGCAATCTTCTTTTCAAAGCCAGCAAGCAAACTGTTCCTATAGCTCCCACGCAGGCATTCTTCTTCCTGAACCAGGTTCTCTGGCATATCTGCCCACTGGAGGTTATAGATGCCTCTGGCTGTAGGAAGTACACAGAGCACTGTTGGGTTCTGGTGCAATACCGTCTTTTTAAGACAAACTTCATCTCTGTAGCTAAGTGTTTTCTGTAGTTGGACAGGCAGGCAAGATAGAAAGCATATTTTTTACATTATTTAGTACTACAAGAGCAGCCATTCAGGAAGGTAGGGCAGAACTGTTAGCAGACACTAATGTGTTTAAACAACAAATGAGTGGTGAGTTTTTTTGATAAGATACACTTTTCAATGCTAATACCTTTGATAACTTATCTTCAGATTGGAGTGTTTGACAGGACAACTTTAGTTTTTCACATTTATTCAGGACAGCAAAACTCCAATTGAGTCAGAATTGTTCTTGAAAATTATGTTTAATTAGTCGTCTTATGGCTATGGCATCCTCACTGGCTTTCTTTATGAACAAAACGATGATTTCCTCTTGTCATTTGTCACCTTGTTATTATTTATCTGTCTTTTGGTGAGTAGTCATTAGATTCAGAGTAACTTGATTCATGTAAACAAGAAAGCTCTTTATAAATTTCTTTTAATAATCCTATGAATTTTGTACTCTTATTTATGAAGGACAGACATGAACGTTCCTTGTCAAAAGTCAAACTCTTGTATAAAATGTTTTGTTAATTTTAGATGTGAAAAGCAGAGCCATGTTGAGTTTCTAACAGTTAGTGACAGTGCTATGTATTAATTGGTCAATCTATCTATCTTCAACTAAACCATTCTCCTTAAATATAACAAGCTTTAAGGTTAAGAAATCCATGCTAAAATATGCATGGAACACTTAGTTCTGACGAGTTTATTCTCCGCTACGCTATTTGTCTTAAATTATAAACCAAGTTGCAAACTCTTTTACCATTCACATAGTGAAAAATATATTGCAGCTATTATTTTGTTAGGCTCATGTATACTTAAATGAAAATTGGAAATATCAGAATTGCTGTTGTCTCTGTGATAGCAAGTTTTACAAACAACCCATTAAAAATGAGTTCCAAAAGTTTAGGAGGATAGTTCTGGAAGTTCCACATAGAACTGAAAATTACATAACTGGTGAAATTGGGCATACTTTAGGAAAATTAGTGTTACAATAATTTACTCTGCTCTAGGCAGTATCTTGAATCTACCATCACACACAGTGAAAGAAAACACAAAATATGTTGCATTATCTTTCTTTAGCCTGAGACACCTACACAAACTAATAATGGGACAATATTCAGTAAAGTAGAATAAAAACCATAACAAACTTGCAGAAGAAGTTTTCTAACTATAGCCTCTACACCACACCCCTAAAATCAATGAGTTTTTAATTAACTTCTTTTTCTAGTGGAAAGCCACACTACAATGGAGGGATAAACTTTAGTTCAGAGAATAAAAAGATTCTGCACAGGGAAAATACTGATGGAGCACAAAGCAGCATTACTCGTGTCGCTTGAAACACTGAAATTACTGCTAGGAAGGTCTAGGAAACAATGTATTTTGGTGGTGTCCTTGGTGCAGACCAGAGACTGGTCACCAAGGTAAAGAAGAGTTCCAGTATAGAAATATTTGTGATGTGAGTGTCTGTAGTATCACAGAATAGGAGAAATATGTTGTTGCCATATCTCCGTTCATTTACATTTATTTATTCTTACCATTCTATAGTTGAATGTTTTATTTAATAATCAAGATTAAAACAAATAGCTACAAAAGTTAACTGAAATATTTGCCGTCCAAATGCTGCCCAAAACTTATCTGTGGTTAATGAACGTGCTTCCATCAACAGCTGTTGAAATCTAAACTGACAGCTTGATTACTAAACCTTTTCAATAACAGCAGTGGGAAGCATGAAGCTGGAGAACTGTAACTCTAAAGATCTATGCAAAGCCAGCAGAAGCAACACACGTATATAGAGAAGTTGAAGATAGATGGGTTTAATAGAAGCCCAATGAAGCTAAAGGAGAGTAAGTTTTGTAAGGGACAAAGTAATTGAAGTAATGACAAAAGCAATACTGTTTGGCCCAGGCAGTTGTTTTTTTTCTAACTGGGCCTCCTTGTTTTTTTTACCCATTTCTCATTTTATGCTTCTCATCAGGTTCAAATGAGGTGTATCTTCTCCATCTTTGTAAGCCTGACTTACTTCAGAGGGATTAGCAGCATTATGACATGTCTCCCCTGTTTTAGGAACACTCAGTACTGTTTTAGAAATGAAAGCAACTCTGCCTTGTTTCTGAGCAGACACTGCCTGAACTGCAGACCACCTCTGTGTTGAATGTAGCTAGAAATGACTTATAAATTACTTACAAAGTAAGTCTTTTTCTCTTTTCATCCTCAAGTCTTTCTTGCCAGGTCCTTTTAAATTCACAGAAACACATATATTTGGAGCCATTATTTCACATGTTCCTTCTTAGCCATTTCATGGAAATCTGTCTTGCCACCCCCTTCATACGCACAGGGACACAGATATAATTATGCAGCACCTTGTACCACACAACAAAATGATACCCAGCCTTCCCTTTTGTACATCAGCTCTTCGTCACATAAATTCTCCTAATTTGGCTCTACCAGATCTCAAATGTATCTCAGTTTGGCCAGTCTTGTCCCACTCGCCCCAAAGAATCTATAGAAAAACTAGCACAATTCCCTCTTTTTTTCCAAGTTGTTATAGAGCAGCAGAAAAAAAAATGTCCTTTCCATACTATCTCCTCACAAAGGAACTTTACTCAAGCATGTTTCTTCCCAAATAATTTCTCTGACTGTATCCCTTTCTCTTTGCTACACAAATAGCTAAAGGATTTGAAAAATATTAACACAGAGACTTTGAATTCAGTCTGTGTGTATCACATTGAAGATCTTAGAAGATGTATATGTTCCATGAAGTTCTTACTTAATCCTCAGCTGGCATTAATTGTGGCAGCAAGCTTACCGCTCAGAAAGGCAGGGATCTCTACAATGCTGTTGACAAAAGTCTTCTTTGGTCATGGCAGCTAGTATTTGAATGGTTTGATCAAAGCCCAGATTCCTATAGAGAAATACCAGAATAATAAGAGTCTCATAAGGCAGTCAAGGCATGGAAAAAAAATCCAAAGTCCTACTGTTTCATCTACAGGATGTGGGGGTGGAGAGTGGCATTATTATTTTTTTTTTTTCTGCTCAATTTACCAGAACTGACTAAGGAAATTAGCTACCCTAATTACCATGAATTCCAAGTGCCATCATTCCACCCAAGGGCAAGGCAGCTATTCAGAGGGACCCGGGCAAGCCAAAGGAGCCAGGCTGACAGTAATCTGAGCAAGTATAGGGTCCTATACCTGGGGAGGAAGAATTCTGGGCACCAATATAGGTTAGGAATGGACCTGCTGGAAAGCACTTCTGAAGGGAAAGATCTGGGGATCCTGGTAGATAGTAAGCTATCCATGAGCCAGCAATGTAGGTTGAGGGAGGTAATTCTCCCCCTCTGCATGGTGAGGTCACAACTGGAATATTGCATCCAGTACTGGACTCCCCACTTCAAGAGAGACAGGGAGCTACTGGAGAGAGTCCAGCGTATGGCAGGTCCAGTGTCCACCTGATCAGGAAAGGCTGAGAGAGCCGGGACTCTCTAGCCTGGAGAAGGCTGAGGGGAACCCTTATTAATGCTTATCAGTATCCAAAGGGTGGGTTGAAGGAGGGTGGAGCTGGGCTCTTTCCAGTGGTTCCCAGTGGCAGGACGAGGGGCAGTGGGCACAAGCTAGATCATAGGAAGTTCCATTCAAACATGAGAAAAAGCTTCTTTCCAGTGAGGGTGACAGAGCACTGGAACAGGCTGCCCAGGGAGGTCGTGGAGTCCCCTTCTCTGGACACCTTCAAGACCCACTTGGATGCCATCCTGAGTAATGTGCTCTGGGCAGTCCTGCTTTAGCAGGGGAGTTGGATGAGATGATCTCTAGAGGTCTCTTCCAACTCTTTGACAATTCCACGAGTCTCATGGAAATTAAGGAAAAACACGGAGCCCTGGGACAGGCCAAACAACGCACTGGGATAGACAGGCTACTAGTCCCGGGCTTGAGGCTTCCTCCAGCCCCGTGCCAACGGGGCCTTTCCCCGTGAGCGGAGAGTGAGCCGCTAACCGCGACATACCCTGGCTCGCGCCTAACGGATGCGGCCCAACGGCGACCGCCGCGCGCTCCTTGCGCGCAGGCCCCGCCCCCGCGGCGGCCGCTGGCGCCCTCACTTCCTGGGGCGGGCGGGTTGAACATGGCGGCGGGCGGCTGGGGCGGGCGATGGTTCTTCGGCTGCGCCGCGGCCGCTACGCTCCTCGCAGCGGTGCTGGGTCCCGCCGCCGCCTTCTCTTCCTCCTCCCGGGCGGGCAGCCCGGGCGAGCCGCGTAGCCGCATGCAAGTGTTGGGCGGCTCCAACTGGAGCCTGGTGTTGCAGGGCCAGTGGATGTTGGAGTTGTGAGTAACGGCCGCTGTCCCGCCCGCCTCAGAGGCACCGGGGAGGGGAGGAGGAAGTTCCCTCAGCTCGGGAGGGGGCGGCATGGCCGGTAAACGGTGGGGGGAGAGCGGGTCTGGGCGGTACTGGCCTTCCCCACCCCGCGAAGGGCAGTGAGGGAGCAGCCGCGCACCTACCCCGCCCCTGCGGTGGCCGGCTCGGGGCGGTGGGGCGTCCACCCAGGGACACCTAATACTCCTGAATGCCCTCTTCCACCACCCTGAGCTTTACAGGCTGCCGCACACCTAATTGGAGGCGGTCTGATAAAGGTAGCTTTCCTTCAGGGTCTGATCTTGTGTGGGCACAGAACGCCTGAGGGCCCCAAGGTTAAACCGGGCATGCCTCAGTAAGCCCTGGTGTCATCGATCATATTTCAGTGGTGTTATTCAACACAAGTGCCTGCTGGGGAATAGTGTCCGGCACTGCAACATAAACTGCTCAACCAGTTGGGGATTTCACTGGTTTCTGTGCAAACTAGGAAGGCTGAATTCAGTAGGTAACTTTCAGTAGGAGCAGGTTTCCATAGCGATCAGTATTGCACAATATTCCGGTATGTGCTCACTTCCAGCAACATTGCCCTAGAATTCTCGTTCAAAGAAGAAGCATCAGATTTCATTAACTTTTCAGTGTGGCTGTTGCTTTATCCTGTTGACAGCTAGAGAGGTTTGCATAGTGTGGGCTAGGGTTTTAAGTGCTTCTGTTAGTTAGAAGTGCTGTCATGGCTTCACGTGTGACATGATACTGTTCTTGAAGCGCACACGATATTTTGTGCTCCCCTGCTTGTTTTTAGAAGGGGGAAAAGGAACTTGAGGGCTTTTTAAAGACAGCAGTTAAAAAAGTAGTTTAAGTAGGCAGTATGCTGCCGTGTTGTCTGTGTGCTGTACAGGTACGAAATAGGATTTTGTTGTGGCATGTGTGCTACTGCTCCGTGGAAGTGCTTGAGTTCGAACAGCGTGTAGCCTGTGGAACAGACTAAGTTGCCTGTCAACAGCTGGACTCATGCTTCCTCATAAACAGTTACCCATTTGATTTAAGTATTGTTTTAATCTTGAATTTGAGTTATCTGTAGTCTCTTATTAGGCGGAGGGGCTGTCACTTCCCTTAGGGCTTTAGTGCTCAGGATCTTACTGGACACCTGGTATTAATTAGTGAATAGATGGACACAATCCTGAAATAGCTGACTGAGATACCCAGGGATGCCCACTGTTGTTGCTAATGATTTGGGATTGATTTGGAGTCTCTTTTTTCCCCTGTTTTCACTTATTGTGGTCTAAAAAGTGGTGGAAGAGATGATCTTGGAGTAGGAGAAAATAAATTTATTTTTTAAATTGAGCTTTTTTCACTTCTGACATCCTAGTCCTATGTGAAAGCTATTTTATGAAAATTGCCGATTCACACAGGAGTTGGTGAATCTTAAGGAGAAAAAAAGGTTGTTTATGGTGACACAAAGTTTTTATTTCTAAGAGAAAATATTTAAATAATTAGTGGTGCCTGCCCCTGAGGAAGCAAGAGGAGAGGAACTGTCTGAAGTGAGAAGTGATTAGGATAGTAAACAGTTAAAATCCTTTGTGAATCTTTACTCCATGTGATACATTGTACTCTGGTTTGGAGTGACAGGTAGCTGATAATTGCAGTGGTGTCAAAATTAGCTTTTGTGGTAGGTGAGTAAGGTACATTGCTTAAATTAGACTTTCTTTTATGTACAGTGTTTGTGTGAAAGATCCTTCCTTCTCTATGCTATTTTCTGTGGTACCTTCTATTGCTTTCTGCTTTTCTCTTAAGTGGGAAGGAACCTTCTGTCTGTCGTGCTAACTCAACGCTGCTATTGAATTGGTGGGAGTTTCAGATTCCCAGTTGAGGCTAAGTAGGAGTTTGAGATCTAGTATTGATTTCTTATGATTCTTGCAGTTGTTTTCATGCTGATGGATTTTGGCTTCCGTTGATTTTTGTTTGGTTTAGAGCTGGTGATCTGGACAGGAGTCCTGCGTGTTAGTTCACTGTTTCCTTCCATGCTGTGTGGTAGGTCTGTTGGCAAGGTTGTGATATTGTTCACCAAAACCTTGTTTGCTTGAAGAACCTCCTGTTTGTTTATAAGACCTTTGTTTTCCAAGCAGTATCTTTTTTAAAATGTAAATGTTATTATATGATCTCTCTGAAAAAGAATGTTTATTTTGGTCACCTGCTCTAAATTACGGGTGTGAAGCGTTCTGCCCTGGTAGGAATTGGTATTACTATTTCTGTTTAATGTCATTTTTTTCTACTTATGAAAGACGTGTTGGCAAATTACTTTATGCTACTGCTTTTTTGTTGAGCTTAGGTGCACAAATAGAGAAACTTAAGTCAGAAATGACTTGTGTGCAGGATCTGTAGTGGAAATAGGATTTTTCTTCATCTCTTCTAGATAAAATGTGTGTACTTGTCTGTCTTTTTGTAAATATTCCGTTATTCATAGCTGGCAAAATTGCAGTCACTGAAACCACTGCTGCATTTCATTGATAAAAATGTTCTGGGTAACTGTGTTTCTGAAGGACATTGCAACACTTTTTACTGACTGTTACTATCGCAGCAGACAGATCCTGGCTGAAGTGCTGTGGGTGTGATGCTGGAATGAACTGTTATAAAAGGTTTCCTTATTGACTAATTTCTAGTCTGTAACTGCAAGATAATGATGTGTTAATATGAGAAATTTTCTTTTTGTCCTTATTTTTAATATTGTGTCTATTAGGAATATAAAAAAAGTAATTACTGGTCTGTTTATCTAAAAGTGCATTTTGCATTTGTAAACATAGCTTGTTCCAAGCTTGGTTGATCTTAATGTAACATCATCTTCTTTTGAAGTAGGTTAAAACAAGCACACACCAAAACCCTCTCAATAATAAACTTGTTGTCTTTATGCCTCCTGTTACAAATGAAGCTGTTTAAGATGGCCCTGTTGCACCTGCAGTACTTTAGGTACTTGCCCATTGCTTAGTTCCCACCCTACCTACAGGGTCTTAATTGTTTTGGTTCCTGTTTGTTTCAGCATAGACTCAGTGCTGTGTGTACCTAAAAACCGAATGTCTTGATTTTCTATTTTAATTCTAGCCAGGTGAAAATTGGGAGAATAGTATAAATAGTAGTCATGTTCTCAAGGCTAGCTTATCATACCTATAGCATAGGCCCATACTTTATTTTGTCATTATCCCTTATTGTTAAACATTGCCCTGCTATCCAGTAGGCCATATTATCACAAGTGTTCAGTTCCCCCACCAGCACTTTTGTCTGTATGTACATGGGAGTGTCCTAAAGATCTAGCTGAATGTTTTGGTATTTACATAGTTTAATGGTTTAAACAGTTGGCATATAGCACTTTGAAGAATTCCATAAATTATTTAACGATGATTGTAACAGAGTTCAATAAGATTGTGAATTTTCTCACAATTTCAAGAGTAGAGTCTTCTACTTCCTCTTGATTTGTTAGTATCCAGGCTTTTCTTTGTCTTATTCTTAAAAAACAACACCCCAAATAGCTGGGGGGAATGAAAATGAAGTTACCACAGCTCTGTTTTGGTTCTGAAGCTTCTACAGCCCCACTGACTGAGTTCAGAGGAAGTGACCAAATTATCTATGGACTCTTATTTAATAACCAACCATGTGGCGAATTACCATACCAAGCATTGGCTGAACAGAAACTGATAAAATAGGAAACTGAAATGTTCTTGGCAGCAGATGCTTTACTATTATAGAAGGGAACAAACATATCTAGAATGATGGAAGTTAATCTGCTCAAGTTCTAGAAGATTTAACATCTTTTTTCTTGCTTGTGAATGGAAGGTGATATTGCAGTTACTTTTCCCCTTTATTCAGGTACTATTGGAAAAGATATGCATGTCAGGTTACTGAAGTAGATATTGCAGAATAGGAGTTCATGTGGGTGAGCCTGCATGCTGAAACAACTTCTCCAGAAGAGTGTCATGGTGTATTATCACTGTAGCACGCCCATTTGTGATTAAAGACATTTGAGTGAAGCTTGGCAGGAGAATCCAGGGAAGAAACCTCTTTTGTTTTCTCCTTGAGACAGCTAAGACTTCAGCAGTTTGTAAATTTAAAAACTTGTTTAACTGTTGTGGAGCAAGTGTTTTTGGGTTGGGAGGCCTGGACTGTTTTGCAGGGGTTTTGCCATACTGGAGAAAACTTCTTGTCAGCTTCTAGAGCCTGTACTATTGTGATACTGGAATTAATAGATTACAGGGACTAATTTCTGTGTCTTTAGCTACCACCCGCTCACTTGAAAAGTAGACTAAAATACGTAGTTGACTTCCTGAAGCTGAAAATTTTGTTGAAATTGCAACAATGCCCATCAAGAACTATCTGTATTTAAGAACAAGGATGAAACAAATAGTGGTCTTAATGTAATACCCAAAGGCATCAGCCTCTGTCTGTTTGGGTTTTTTTTTTTTTTTTTGTATGTTTATGAACTCTGTAGCAATAAGGAAAAACTACTTAAAGAATAAAAATTACTTCATTCTGATATTATTTTTTTAACCATTCTATTAAGTACTGTCTCCTCATTTGCACATCTAATTTTAATATTAACCCCAATCTGAAATCCAGCAAATAGCTTGGTTTACTGTAAGCATTACCTTTTATAAAAGTTGTCTTGAATCAAGAAAAACTAGACTAAACGGGGAAAATTTAATCTTGCATATTTTGCTGTTTTCAGCAAATCCTCTTATGCCTGTATACATAAGCTGTTTTTTTCTTTTGTTCCTAGATTGTTGCAACTTCATGAAATTATTATTGGAGCAAAATGTAGAATGGTATTTGAGGTTACATCTGTTCAACACTGATAGATAATGGTAATGGTAGTGAAAAAACAGATAACTAAGAGTCAGTTACAGAGCCATTTGAAAAATGAGTAGGTGCATTTCCTAACCGAGCATTTACAAGAAGAGATTAGTGACTTGGAAGTGGAAGCTGTATAAGTAAACCTTATTAAAATCATTCTGTGTTTACTGATCAACATTGTAGTGAAATGACTGATTGGCATGTTTGTTCAAACTGGTTTTAACTGAAGGTGGGTGTTTTTTTGTGGTGTGTTTTTTGTGGTTTTTTTTTGGTCACAGCGGTTGGTGAAGTTGCTGGTATTTGGAAGCCAAACCTTGGTCTTTTATGCTTTAGATCACAGATAGATATAGACTTTGCTTTTGACTTTTTTTAAGAGCTTAAAATTTTGCTTTTGGTGTGCTGTATTTATGCCCTCTGAAAAAGCTCTGGGTATTGTAATGGATTGAAGTAGGTAATGGAGACTACCTGGCTACTTTGAAATAGTGATTTTAGTCCACTTAAGTCAATTATTTTTGCAATGAACCTGACCAGTAGATAGATGTTAGCTGCATCATTTGTGGAGGGTAGACAGTGCATGAGGATATTCTAGCTGTAGAACTTTCTACTTTGTAAGAGGTGAGGTTTGATAATGCCACAAGGGTGTACGTTGAGAGATGTGTGATACCCATTTGCAGTGAATAACTTGGCGTTGTGTAATTAACAATTATGTCGCATTTTCAATCTGATTTCTAAATGGTTTAAGTCAGTGAATTGACTTTTATTGTGTAACAGGCTACAAAAAACTCTCCTTCATTAACCAAGTTCCCAGCTCTTGATTTAAATTCCAGTGGACTTTGATTTTAAATTAGAAAGACCTGAGTGCTGTTTTCTTGGCACTTGTAGGGCATATGGCAAAATGCAAACACCTTAACAGCTAAAGGTACCCCTTTGTGCAAAGGGAGAAGCTAGAGGAGTAATAAGTCTAAATTTGGTGCTATTGACCTGGTCATGCATTTTGTGACATGATGAGTAGTGAAGACTGGTTTCACAGCACACATCTCTTTTCTTGCTCCTACAGATTGTTTTTTTTTTTTTGTTTGGTTTTTTTTTTAGTAGTTTTTTGTTTGTTTGTTTGTTTGTTTTTTCCCTGAAGAAGATAAGAATGGTAGTTGTACCATGACTCTTGCAGAAATACAAAGGGGTCACAGCTCTAAAGGATTCATTAGAAGCCTACATTGAAATAAAGTACCTACTTAAGCTTCAGTTCTTCAGGGTGCAAAAAGTTTTTTGAAGCTGTTGATAAAGATGACCTAAGTGTGAAATATTTCTGTGTCTTACTGAAAGAGAAAGTGTTAGGGGACGTATTTTAACAGTGAGAGGGAGATGCAATAAAGCTTTGGCCATAGAATGTTTTTGTTTATCTAGGAGACACTACGGAATTCTTAGTGCTTCAAGTGCTGCATAACAGAAGTCAACATTAAAGCTTCAGAACAGTGAGGATGTTGACATAAACAGCAGGGATAACTGCAAAAATCTGATGTCTATTGCAAGTTCTTACTTGTATATGTAGGGACAGGGTATTTCCTGGCCGGAAAAACATTGAACATGTAATTTCAGGAATGAAAACCAAATAGTTTAAGCCTGATAGTCTGTGCCAATGTTCAGCTGGAGTGGCTGTATCTTGTAGCACTGTATGTGACTGTTGCCATCCGACATCCAATATTGGTAATAAAAACTAGGCAGCCAACAACTAAGGCTTTTTGTGAAGTTCATTTTTATGTTCTGTCACTACCAAACTGTGACATGGGTGGATTTTAAAGCTGCTTTGAGCTAAAGAAAATATTTATGATCATATGAATATTAACCCTGTGCGCGAAATATTCAACCTTCATTTAGAAGAAATGCTTATGAATGTCAAATGTAAACATAAATGTTGATACATCCCAAATTTCTACTTCCAAGATCAGATAGGGACTTAAACAAGTTAAAGGGTGTATTAATCTTGAAAATCTCATGGCATGAATTTGTTGTGTATAGAGAACCTGGATTTAGAAAACATTTCATTTAATTCATTTAATTTTGTAGCACCATGAGCAGGGCTTATGCAGTTTCTTACTTATCAGTCAAGCTACTGTAATAAATAATACTGGTCGTAAAGTACAGTATCTGTCAACCTATTATTAAAAGCTCTCCATGTGCCAGCAGCACAATGGAAAGCAATTCTGCATGTGAGACTTGTTTCCAAAATTTTTTAAAAGATACTGAGGCGCTGTTTCTTGGCAGGATAAGACATGTACATATTTCAGACACTTTCACACAGAATGATGTTGATACAAAAAAACAGAGTATTGAGTTTCATACTTATAAACATAAATTTCTACTACAGTTAAATACAATGTGTATTTTTAAATTGTAATCTTTTAACTTGCCAATGGTAAGATTCGTTTCTAAATACTTAAGTTTCAAAATTGCCATTAGTACTCGGAGTAAATATGATTCTACCTCTTGTATGTGAAATTACCTGGTTTAGGTTCAGTTTTATTAGTATGAAACATTTGTGGGTGACTGGGGAAATCTCTATCTGCATCCACTACGAAAGTAAGCTTTTATTATCAGAAGATGGTCAGATAATAGGAAGTGCCACTCTTTAAGTCTGTTGGTAGTACTGTCAGACAAATGGAAGGAGTAAGGGAGCTCCTTGTAGAGGTTCCCAGTTAGTCTAGTGGTTATGTAGGTTGTTAAGGATATCAGACTCTGCCCATGAAGAAATTTGTTTCCGTTCTTAAAAATGAAAGAGGAGCATGGTAGCATTATCTGGAGTACTGTGAGAAGTAATGTGCCTCTAAACCCACTACTTTGTCCTTTTTCATTTTAAAATATCAGAAATGTGCATATATACATTTCCACCTCCGCTGAAAAATCAGGTTAATTGAAACCTAGCTGTCCTGTGTTAGTTGTGTGTATGGTGACCATTGCAAGCTACACAAGTTTGACACAGACTTTGTCAACCAACTTAGGGTAAAATACATAAAGATGGCAAATACTGTTTTATCAGCATTATCAAGCGTTATCTGATATATTTTGTGTTTTATATTAACTCTTCTGTCTCTGTGTTGATTTTATCAATAACAACTGCAAACTTGGTTTGATTATTCCCATCGGTAGTATAGAAAACTCAGCTCTTGAAGCAGGCTTTCTTGTTTTGCTGAAATTATTTCTGAGAAAAAACAGGACTTGAGAAAGACAACTGGTATGAGCAGTAGGGATTTGATGTGCACTCTTTTTAAATCTCTAGAGTGCTATCCAAAAGGGCATGCTTTGATGTGTTGAGTAGTAGATAAAGGCAAATTACCGGAAGTTCTGAGATGTAGGATTTCAGTACAAAATGTTACGTTGAAGGCTACTGCTTCAGATAGCACCCATGGAAATTGATTTATTGCGTGTGTAAATAGAACAAATTACAAGGGCAAGGGGTTTGTATCTGAATTTCTCAAACCTATGGAGATTCGATTTTGTTTTAAAAAACATGACGAGGAACATAGGGATTGATACAAAACTACTTGATTATCATAGAATAATAGACTACCAGGTTGGAAGGGATCTTAAGGATCATCTGGTCCAACCTTTCTTGGCAATAGCATGGTCTAGACAGGATGGCCCAGCACCCTCTCCCGCTGAATCTTAAAAGTGCCCTGTGTTGGGGAAAACGGTAGACCTGAATAAGAAAAATTGTAGGTTTTTTTCCCTGTATGATGGATATGTTTGTATTTTCTCTGTACAGTAAATTAATTTGAATGTCTGTAAGTGTAAGAATATTAAAATATTTAACCTGTCTTTCCCCTTTAGCTATGCTCCTTGGTGTGCAGCTTGTCAACAGATTGAATTGACATGGGAGAATTTTGCAAAGGAAAGCGAGCATCTAGGTATCACTGTGGGAAAGGTGGATGTCACTCAAGAACCAGGTATAGTATGAAATTGGGTCTTTTAATAAAGATATTAATCAGTATAATACCACTTAGTATCTGGGAGTGTGCTTTATTTTACTGGAGTACCTGGGATACCAGCCAAGTCAGAAAAGAGGCTTCTAAATCAAAGTAACGTCCACATTTTGCTCCTCCCTATAGTTCATATCTGTGAGCCTAAGTTTATAAATTCAATAAGAAGGATTAAAGAATTGGGAAGTGATCTGGATTAATCCTGTATTAAAAGGGACTTACTCTCTATTTTAATCTACTTCACTGAAAGCTGTGTCCTGTCTCATTCCTCTCTCCTCCAAACTGCAGAAGAATCCAGTTTTCTAGCCTCCAGTTACGGAAAGGTTCAGGGTGTGGTAACATTACCACAGTGTGAGACTGCTTTAATAAGTTCTTAACTGTTTCCATGATGGTGCTGGTTTATTGTCCTGTTTAATTGTAGTAGTGTTTTAAAGTATTGACATTGTTGTTTTCTGTTGGTGGTGCACATGTGCAGATGTGTTTACAAAAAGTTTCCTTACTATCCACAGAAGCAGGAATCTTATTTATTTCTTTAGTGACTCCCTTTAAAGCTTTGAATGTGTGTTTGTGTAAGTAGTACCAATATTGTTCGAATCTCTGCATGTCTTGCTTCATGCTTATTTTTGTTTTGAAGGGATTAAAGGTTTCATCAGCAGTGTCAACAGGCTGACAGAGTTAGGAAGAAATGTTACTAGAATAAAAGGAATAAGCGTTATTGATTTTTTTTTTTTAAATTTTTGTTTGCATTATAAAGTGTGTGGAAAATATGTCCGTTTTATTATTTGAAAACCATGCCAAACAAGTTAGCTTTATCAAGTTAACAGAAGGGAAATAACTTAAACTCTGGTCTTGGAGCAATTTAAGTTCACAAGAAAATACCAGCTGTTCCAGACCTTGTGTGGGTTAATATTTTGTTAAAAGTTTAGAAGTATACAAAAACTTTGCAACCAAAAAACTGTCAATGCGGAGCTGTCTTTTAGCACATATGTTAATCATTAACAGTTTATTAAACAGATGAGTTTGAATATTAAATTCCTTTGATAGATATAAACTTAGTCAACTTTTGCACGTTAAAAAGTAGTGGTTACTCTGGAGTTAAGGCTACAAATGGGGATTCATTATAATCCCAGCTTGTTATTTTCTGCCAATTAGACAGGGATTCTTTTGTTTATGCAGTATTCATATAAAAGGTTTTAAATCTTGATTATGGCATGTGACTAACTTAAAAATGCACTTTCGGGAGTGATGCTGTAAGATTAAAATCCTTGAGATCTCAAAGGAATTATTGTTCTTGGTAAAATCTTGAATGGCAGTGTTGGGGCTTGAAGGAGTTAGGTACTTGATACTTTCTTTGGGTATAAATTTTTCTGACTGCTGAGTGGCGCCAGATTATGAAGACCTTAGATAGGACTTTTAACCAGAAGTTCCTTAAAAGTTTGAATTTCTAATGTTGCTGAGTCTTGACCTGTGAGGATGTTTGATTCCTGCAAGTCTCAGGACTGACCAAAATAATGAATTTGTACCTAAGCGTGTGTAATATGTCTACAATATTCAGTTCAGCACAAAGCATGAACTCCGTAGCCACTTGTAAAACTAACGAATACTCAAACTGGAAAACAAAGATTTATTCCAGATTTGATCTTTGATGATGTAATTTTGAATGTATGAACTCCTTTGGAAACTTTCCAAAGTTACTGAGGTATTTTAACTATAGGTTTGTGCTTCAGCCATTTGGTTGGTGTGCTTAAGCACAAGCGCTCTCATCACTTGTTCTTCCTTGCTCCAGGTGCCTTAATTAGCTTTGGTTATGTAACATCCTCATCAAATTGAAAGTAGTTAAAATGCGTTAAATTAGGGGAAAACCACTCGATGAGTGCAGAGTTGCGTAAAATTACACTTCCAAAACCTGCAGGAGAAAGTAGCCATGCATGGTACTTAATTACAGCAGATTCCACTCTGGCGGAATAAATCCACCAGAGCCTTAATGGATTTATAGCATATTTTGGTCAATTGATGTACTAGGCTTCGAGTGCTTATTCTTTCCTCATCTTTTCTGTTGAAACATTCCCTATTTCAAGAGCAACTAATGGAGATGCTTCTTGATCTCAGTTGTGTATATTTGTGGTACCTTTCTTAAGCCAAGCTGCCAATCACAACATTTACCTTTGATTTAAAATGAGGCTCCTTGGACCTTCTGTAGTCGTCTTTCAGTAGTTGTTCGATGAAAGCAGCTGTATTTTTAGATGGCATCTATATTCTCTGCGTATTTGGGGTGTGTGTGTGAGGGTGGTGTGCAAATTCTTGTTTAGCTGTTGACTTCATAAAGGGTGTATGTCTGTTTTTAATTTCAAAGACAGATGCTTAACTGTATTTCGAGTTAAACTATTGACCAGTTAAAGTTTGTATTATACTGCACCAAAACATTTTACTGTCAGTTCTTAGCTCTTTGTAGATGGCTCGCTTCTGCTTTTACTATTCAACAGGGACGTCTTAGATAAGTAACAAACCTCCAGTTAAAGTGTTGGGAATGCTTAGATGCATTTTGGCAACACATTTTCTAATTTACAGATTTCATTGTTAATTCTGAGACCACTGGTGCTTCCTCTAGGGTAGGCTGCTGGTAAGAGAGATTTTAAGCTAGCTATTTTGGTTTTGTTTGCCTGACTGGCATTGGTAGGAACTTGAGAGCACCTTTTGAGTGTTCCCGTGACTTTCTCTGCTCTTCAGCATATTATGTTCTTTATGACTCTCCACCTAGTTTTTCTTGTGCAGCTGTGCTTTCTGCTTGATGAATTCTAGTGTTACACTGGTGCTTTTGTTTACTTTGTATCTGCCTGTGCTGGCATAGCTTTTAGCTGTTTCATGAAGTTTTCCACCACTCTGCCTCTCATAGCAATAAAGACAGCTGAAAAGTTGAAATGAAGATGACTTCCTTTTTAGAACTTTAAAGATGCTTGCACTTGGTTTGATTTAAACATCTTCAAAACCCAAAAATAAACAACAAAGCAAGCAATAAAAACCCCAACCCAAACAGCAAAAAAACCCCAAAACCTCACAGCCCTTTTATTCCTATTTCATAGGGGAACTCACCCTAGAAAAAAACATTATTACTGAAACTTTTTAAAATACCTGGCTCGGTTCACTCTGTCTCTAAAGGCAGAAACCCTCTTGCTACAATACTTTTTAATGGCTAACTTCCTGGTGCCAGAAGATGTTTGCTTTATTGAAAGCCAGATAAGGACTTAGTTTCTCAAAGGTTTTTCACAAAAACTTCTAAAATGAAACTGGTACTTTATCTGAATGGCGGTTGCTGACTAGAGGAATTTAGCCCCTTACTAATGGAGTTAGACTGTGTATCTGGGGGTTAATAATCTCTGAAGTCTGCTGTATTTTTTTTTCCGAAATAGACTGCATTAGTAGCACACTTTTCATTTCTGCAGTCTTTAAATTGGATGTGTTGAATAGTAAATAATGTTACTAAGCACTAAGGTGAGTTTTTACACTCATTTGCACGTTTTGTAATTGTCAGGAGGTGGTAGCATCAAGTAGCTCTGACTTTCCTCAGATTTGGAAGCAGAGAGGAGAGTGAGTGATGTCTTCACCTGGCAACTTAGCTAGCTGAGTCATACGGACAGCCTGGTTATAAGATGCTTGGGAGCTTTCTGCTTCACAGCTGGTTTTCCATGCACTGGGAGATCTTCACTGATGGACCTAATGCAGCAGTGACACGTAAAGCCACTTGCACCTATTACTGTGCAATAGTAATTCAAATACCTTCTGCCCCACAAGCTGCTCGTTGATGATGTGGCACTAGATTCCTGTCCTGTCCTATGAGTTGCATTATATTGTCACTGTGTAGGGAAATGCTTGTAAAAAGATTATTATGTATGTGCCGGTCAATGAAACGCTCGCTTTCTACATGGGGATCAATTCCAGTCAACCTCTTGAAGCCCTGCTTCAACCTTTTTTCGTCCTTTCTGCTGTTTAATGCCTGCTACTCAAAACACTTACATGAGCCACGCTTCTGGATGGTGTGAAAAATGGTTAAATTATTCTCACAGCTTAAATGTACAATATTTTACAGAAGAGAATGCTGGGACATCCCAAGCTTTATTGTCAGTCTCTTGGCATACCACTTGTATTTACCTAGAGAGTAATGATATATGGGAAGAGAAGGATAAGAACCTAGAAACATCCAGGACATTGTCTTGCTACATTTATGTTTACAAGAGAGATTGAGCTTCCTACAGGGTATAAGAACAGACTGGCTGTGCAGTGTACATTGATTATTTGAAAGAGGCAAACAGGCAAATGCGAAGATTAATTTATTTAATGTCTTGAAGTACAGGAGATCTGACATGTGCAGCTCTTAAATAATTTAAAATTAGCTAGAGGATGAATTAAAAGCAGTAGCTAGAGTTTGTAAGCTGTTGTTGTCATTGCCATTGTCAGTGGCCCAAATTTTAGATGAAACAAAGGTTATCTGGGTGAGACTATGCATGGACACAAGCTTATAGCATCCTGGAGTATGGGTGCATTTGTGTGGCTCTTCTGTCTCTTTGTTGGAGGGGCACACTGCTGGTCTGATCAAAAACTTCAGCTGTGGGCAAATATTGGTTGGGAAATCCATGTGGAAAAATTACCTTGCAGAACATATTCTTCAAGGTTTCTTTGATTTGTCATCAGTATTTAGTACCTGTTACTGTTTGTAGCATTTCTGAAGACAAACTGTTAACCTGTATTTACAAAACAGAGTAGTAAAAGCTATGCAGTCTACTTCTTTCTAGTCTACAAATACAGATCTGTGCTTATTTATAGATAAATCAAAACGCTGAGAAATTTCAGTTTTGCTTAACTGTTTGTGTGGCTTTTTCTTTCCTCTATAGGTTTGAGTGGTCGTTTCTTTGTCACAACACTTCCTACAATTTACCAGTAAGTGTGTCATATTAGAAACAGTTGTCTGTTTCAGTATGTGTTCTTTTTTCCTGTACTATTTGAACAGTGGCATGGAAGATGTAATGGACCACTGGCTTGTTTCCATTTTGTCAATCTCTAAAATATCTCTCAGGAGCTCAGTGCACTAAATAAACATGAAGTGTGTGTTTTTAACTTATGGTGGAAAGTTTTCCTACAAACAGTTGTGTACCTAGATAAAAGTGATGGTTTTTCAGTCCGGAAACAACATTTAATAGCATGTGTAAAAGTTGGTGCAAGTTTGCAGTATTGATTTCTAGATATCTGACCATATGTGAGTAGACATACTTGACCTTATGTTCGTATCACTAAAATTTCTCATTTGAATAATTGACTGCATAGGTTGCAGGTAAAATGGTACAGAAATTTTCCACTGTTTGTAGTACTGCTTCTCTCACTGCTAGAATTCTTCATCTGTTGACTCTCTACCAATATGTAGACGTTGACTCCTACTTGTCCTTTGAAACTGTAACTCTGAAATGCAGGTAAATATGAAGGATAACTGACTTTATTTCAGTTCAGGTTATTGTGTAGAGCTTTCACTGTATTGATATAGTCCTCATCTGAGGCTTTTCTTTAAGCATATTATCAATACTGTTAAAAACAGATCAGGAAAGACACTTGCTGTATCTCTTCTCCAATAAAAAGATGTCATCCTTTAAATATTGAACCCTTTATTATGTCATGGTATTATGAGTCATGCGTATATATATATGTACACACACGTATTAATAAGCACACCTTTCATTCTGAGTTGTGTCTAAAAAATGGTTTGGTTGTTAACCTCATGGGCTTTGTATTGGTGTAGTATGAGTGAGTATTTACAAAAATAAGCATTTTAATGAATGGCAAAATCTCATGCTGTTAAAAAACTGAGACCTTCCATCATGGATTACAGTTTCAAAACACTGAAAAACCTTAGGTGTTTAACTTTCTGAGCAAGTCAAACCTATAACACATATGTTTGGGTTTTTTTAACCATAGATGCAGTTTAAGGCCTATATGTGTTAATGCATATTTCTGTTTTCTAGTGCAAATGATGGAGTATTTCGCAGATACCGAGGCTCACGGACATTGGAAGATCTTCAAGGTTATGTTTTAGAGAGAAAATGGAAAGCTGTGGAGCCTGTAGCAGGATGGAGGTCTCCATCTTCTATAATGTAACACTTTGTTTTTATTAACAAGAAACATGTTCTATAGGTTATTATTCATTAGGGATGCTATGTTGACAGCTTAATTACAGAATTGTAGGGGTTGGAGGGGACCTTTGGAGATCATCTAGTCAAACTCCCTGCCAAAGCAAGGTCAGGTAGAGCCGCTGGACAGGAATGCATCCAGATGGGTTTTGAATATCTCCAAAAAAGGAGACACCACAACCTCTCTGGGCAGTTCTAGTCCTGTGTTACCCTTAAAGTAAAGAAGTTTTTACTCATGTTGAGGTGAAATTTCCTGTATTCCAGCTCGTGTCCATTGCCCCTTGTCCTGTCACTGAGCATTACTGAGAAGAGTTTGACCCCATCCTCTTGACACTTGCCCTTTACATATTTCTAAGCATTGATAAGATCCCCTCTCAGTCTTCTCTTCTCCAGGCTAAACAGACCCATGACTCTAAGCCTTTCCTCATAAGAGAGATGCTCCATTCCATTGGTCATCTTTGTAGCCCTCTGCTGGACTCTCTCCAGTAGTTCCCTGTCCTTTGTGATCTCCAGAGTACAGAACTGGATACAGTATTCCAGATGTGGCCTCACCAGGGCAGAGTAGAGGAGGAGGATGACCTCCTGTGACCTGCTGGTTGTATTCTTTTTGATGCACCCCAGGAGACTGTGGGCCTTCTTGGCCATGTGTGCACATTGATGCCTTGTGGTCAACTTGTTGTCCACCAAGATTCCCAGGTCTCTCTCTATAGAGCTACCTTCCAGCAGGTTAACCCCTAACCTGTACCAGTGTGTGGGGTTATTGCTCCCTAGGTGCAGGACTCTACACTTGCCCTTGTTTCCAGCCTGTTCAAGGTGACAAAAGGCTTTTATCCCCCTAGATGTCTAGGCTTTGCAGAAGCCATCTGTATTGACAACCTGCTTTCCAGTTTGTCACCTTTAAAAGCAGTTTATTTTCTGCATTAGCTTGTGCCTGCTAAGGCTTGTTTATATCATCTTTGAAAATATATAAGGAAAAATACAGCTACTGAGCATTATGTACATGTCAGTTTTATTATCTGTTGAGTACTGGAATCAAATGTATGTTTATGTAGATTATTATTTCATGATTTCTGGCTACTTGAGGCAAGCAGCCTTTAGCTTTAAGGATTTCTTGTTCATTTATTTACGTGAAAGTCTGGTGTCCTCCATTGGAACAGGAACCCTAGTAGTGAATATATAATATGTATTAGAATTTAGTTTCAGAGAATTTAATTTGCTTTGAAATAGCATAGAATGCTTGCAAGATGTAAAGGATGAACCAAAGATGTGAATGGCCTGCGTTTCATTTTGGCTAAAGCTATGATGTGTAAATTCATGTCAAAGATCCAGTGGGTGTCCTTATCTTTCACGTGAGAACAAGGAAGAGGGCTGCCTGTTGCTGTGAGTTCGGGAAAAGGCCCATGACTCTAAGCCTTTCCTCATAAGAGAGATGCTCCATAAGAGAGCTGCACCAGGTTTAAGCTCTGGAATTGCTATTTCTTGACTATGCTCAAATGTTATCTTTCAAGTCACTGTTTCAATGCTCTGCGTTGAGCTGGCTTAAGTCAATGTAATACAGTGCAAATGTATTTGCGGAAGCCTCCTTCTGACAATAACTAAGGCCTGAATGATATTCAAAGTTTATAGCTAGAAACCTTTTTTGGTTTCTTGGCAGTTTGCTGTGAATCTGAGCTCCTATTACCTCTCTTAAAGCCTGTTCCTTTCTTATCTTTGTTTTCTAGGATGCATGGTATGGCAGGGTTATTTCACCTCTCTGGATGGATTAGGGTAAGTATCTATGTGCTAGTGTTTTCCATTCTCCTCTTTATGCTTAGGATAATATTCTGTTTAGAAGTCAAAAACCTAACTGCATGTTTTTATTATCATTTTATGAAAGTTAAAGTTTCCTTACATTTTCTGTACATTGGATGTATAGTATCTTTGCACTATCAATTTTGTAGTACTAATAGTCTATGCCAAAAATAGCATTTGGGTTGTAAAGATTGTCATCAATACTGAAAATACTTTTCTTATTATCTTGTTATAGTTAAAATGTTCTGTCAAAGTACGCTAACTTGATAAAGTAGTTTTTTGAGAGCTGCTGCAAAAATTGCGGTAAACATCAGGGATTCATTTAGTATCTACTAGATTCTCTCACTTAATACTACTCCTAAAGATTATACTCAGGTTCATTTTTAGAGTTGTAAATCATGCTCTTCTGCAGTTCATTTGCGTCTAGTGTGTTGGACAGGAGAAGAAAGGGTACTGGTTTTACTCTTTAGTAAGAATTTCTGCATCTGGATTTCAAACTGTCCAACACCATTTGCATGGGAATGTAACAAATATGGAGAGTAATTATCAGAAGTAAAAGATAAATGCAGAGCATATATTGAGGCATGTTTTGAGCTTAAAAATATTTCAGTACACTTTCATTTTGGGGCCATCAAAGATTTTCCTGTAGCGTGCAGATGCTGAGACTTTTCAGACCTCTCCAGGAAACACACTCTTTCTTAAAATCTTCAACCACAGCCAAGATTGAGAGACTGTATTTGATTGTAGCAAAAGGTCTTAATATTGTAATGTGCTACAAAAAATAAATGTATTAGAGAGTTTGAATGGAGTTCGTATCGCTTCTAGTGAGCACCTAACTAACCCAGGGTCAAACAAAACTTTCAGTTATTAGGTTTCCTGTGCAAGCTGTCTTTGATTCTTTATTACACTGGAAAGTATTAAGTTTTTATAACCTTCTGGCATTTCTCTTCCATGGTTGCTGTGTAATGATGTTGCATTTGTCTAGTTTCCTTCCTGAAAGATAAATGCTCTGGGAAGAAACCTTTGCTAATTTGCTTTCCACTTTGATGAATATTTCAGCTGTACATTTCCTCATTCTTCCTGCTGTGCTGTCCTTTCATATGCTTGAATAAATGTGGGAAGCTGTTCTGATATTAAAAAAAAAAAAAAAAGACCCTGGAATTTCAATATTTAAACTTCTGTAAACGTCGATTGTGGGTTTTTTCTAATGGATATACTCTTGGATGATATCTAATGTCATAATTTACTTCTTACCCAGACTATTTGACTCGATGTGATGCTTGGTTCAGTCAATTTAGTTTGTAGGTTTGAATAACAGACTTCAGTTTCAAACAAATATTAATACTGTATTTGGATTATTCTCTTCAAATGAAACCAGTGTCTGACTGGAATGGCTCCTTTTAAGAACTAGAGAGCTGGAGTAAGAGCTAAATGGCTCAGTTTTAGTTAATGAATGAATTCCCAAATTTAATGTGTTTTGATCTTGTGCAACTTAAGTATCTACCGCTCTGCTTCCCAGATGTAATTGGGATAATTACATAATAATAATTGGGATTAGATACCAGTTTATGTAGTGGTGACAGCTATATAAATTGTAAGTGCTATTAGGTATGAAGTAACTATCTATCTTCTCGTTTCCAGCAAATTCATAGCTACCTCACTGGCACTCTTGGAATTCATGTTTGGATTTCTTACGCAATCTTCTTCTTGGCTACCTTATTGATTGGCCTGTTCCTGGGTTTGGTAAGAAAGCATATTACTTTCTTTTTCTCAGTTACCCAGAGCTTTGTGTTTTTTAAAAAAAAAAACAAAGCAACTTCACTGATAAGATACACTGCAGTGCCTTACCTTAGTGATGTATCGATATCCAGTGATAAGGATGAGTGGGAATGATTGAGAGCTGAGCCAGAGGAGTTTGTACTGGGCATCGGGAAGCATTTTGTTACTGAGAGGGTGGTCAAACCCTGGGACAGGCTTCCTAGAGAGATGATTGATGCTCCAAGCCTGTCAGCAGCTAAGAGGCATTTGGACAGTGGCCTTAAATAACGTGCTTTAACTTTTGTTCAGCAGTGAATTGGTCAGGCAGCTGAACTACATGATTGTTGTAGGTCTGCAATAGTCTGTTCTGTTAGAATTTTTAAGTACTCAGTACTGCAGATGCCCTCTCTGTTTTGTTACCTACTTCTGGTAAAGGTTAAGACTGCTTCACTTGAACCTTTTTATGAAACTTTATGCTTCAACTTATATTCATTTAGTTCATCCACTGAACAAGTGATTTTCATATTGATCCTATGTATCTAAGATTATTGTATGTAGGGATTGAATGCATGTGGTCAGAATTGTGTGAAAAACTCCCGCTTTCTAAAAACAAAGGCTTTGTGGAGGGTTTTTTATTAGCTGGAGTGGGATTGTATTTGTGGGAGTTAGCAACGTAAGTGTGCTGCTGCACTCTCACTCAAAATGAAAGGATGAAAATATTTTGGGAAAGGCTTTAAAGATTTGGGGTTTTAATTGATTTACTCTATTTCAGGGCATAGCTTTGTTGTATTAAAACCTTACTTCACTTCTTTCTCCTCCATAATCTTCTGGTTTGAGTTCTTATTAGTAACTGAAAAATCTGACCCCTTGTTATTACACAGAGCTGGTGCATTCATATATCAATCTCCAAAACATCAGGAAGGTTATTCAAACAAACCTGTTAGCTATATATGTGAATGTTAGGGACCATATCCTGAGTACTAAGTTGATTCATCAGTGGAAACAGTTCCAAGTTGCTTTACCTGTGGAGCTAGATTATTTCCTCTCACAATGTGTGAATTCATGGCTCTCCAATATCAATGTTAAAGGAACTGAGCTGGACAAGGAGACGTAGATGGGAATAGAAGTTCTTACAGGCTAGTTGCTTGGTCCACAAGTGCGTTATACAACTGCAAAGACAGTTTAAAGCAGTTATGCCGTTAACTGGTTTAACTAGCTGCTAAGTTGCTATTCCATGTAGGAAGTGTAAAGGTTGTTTCTGGCACTCGGTTCTCTGTCCTTCAGCCTAAGTATTAGTGTTAGTGAAATAAAGAAAAACTTCCTCAGTATATTTCTCAGGAGTACAGGGAAGTGATTTCAAAGTGCATGTGTATTTAGATAAAACCACATTTTTATACATAACATGTTTACAGAATTGGCATAGGTAAGCAAATGTCTTTTATTACACAATTTAAACAGCTGCATTTTTCTCGATGGTAGGTTTTCAACACCAAATGAGTACAAATCAAGTTAGAGTAACTAGGAGCAAATGAATGTGATGATTTAAAAAAAAAACCAAAATTCCCTTCTTCCTCCTCTAAAAAACTCCAAACCCGAGGAAGCTGAAAAAATGAAAAGTTAATCTCTCAGCTTTTTCTAAAAAAGTTTTCAGTGATTGAAGTGCATTTCTTTAACATGGTATCATCTGTCTATCTTTTTTCCTTTGCATTATTCTTCACAGATGACAATGAGACACAAATATATTCCTTGCATTTTGATTGTATGTGTTCTATGTAGCCCACTTCAAATAATAACAAAAAAACGCATAAAAGACAAAATCAAGCACAAAAGGTAGAAGCAGTTGTGTACTGGGGAGTAAGGGATAGGAACTGACCTTATATATTCTAAAATAAAGAAAATATTGACCAAGGAGGTTTCATACGTTTTAAATAAATTCTCAGCTGTGTTCTGGGCCTCTCTTCTTAAGATGCAAGCCATTTCAATACGGAGTAAATTTAGAGAAGTGGGAGGCAGAAAATTTGGTGTAGAAAGCAGAGAATGTTGGTTGGTATATGCTAAGAACACATTGCTTTTCAATGTTTTTATATAGCATTTTGGGACAGCGCTTATCTCCAAGCAAGGTAGTATAATGATCTAAATTTTATTGTATGTCTGTTTAAAAAGGGTAAGTAGGAAAATACTTAATAGCACAGGGGCTGCTGGGATGGTTTGCTAATAAATGCCTTTTTTTTTTTTTTTACACAGATACTGGTTTTGATTTCAGACTGCCTTTGCCCATCCAAATCAAGATATAGAACTGAAACATCTGGTAAGAACTCTTAAGTGGGTGAGATACTGTAGGTTTAAATGTGCCCATGTAGGGAGGAGAATGTAGTTGTGAACTGATGTCAAGAAGTTATTAAATGTGAACCCATAATCCAGGTATGCATTTAGTCACACTGGCAAAGATCAATATGTTGCTCTCTAAAATATCAATGTCAGAGCATCCACCTGGAGGACAGCCAAGCAGCTAAAAAACCCCAAACAACCGTAACCCAACAGTAATTTGGTATAGCTTCCACAACTAAAGAGGCTAAATGCATTCAAGTCTTGAAGAAAGTTGTTGGGGTTTTGTATTTTATGCAAGTGAATATTTGCCAGACCTGTTGCTTAAATATACAAAGGAGTTTGCTTTGGCATGACAGTTCCACAACTTAATATACACTCTGTATATTGCATTAGGAGATGCAATATTCTGAACCTGAAAACTTCTCTTTGTAATTTGTGGTTGGGGAAAGGAGGAGACAGAGGGAATCAAATGAATCTAGAGACTGCGGGTGTGGGGAAGGGATAAGGTGTTGCATTGCCTTCAAATAAAAGAAGAAAACACTCATCTTTCTGATATTTAGTGAGAAGTCTTCTGAACAGTATTTTGTTCCCTGTGAAACATGGGAGGCAAAAACTTGCACATGAAATAAAGTCTCTTGTCAGCACCAGATAAGTGCTGAGCTCCAAAGCACCTTTTAGTATGTGCTATTAACTGGAGTAAAAACTGTAATTAAAAAAAAAATTTGCGTACATTCTTGCGTATTGGTTTGCTGTTGAAGATGAAGACGCATCTGTGGCACTTGCCAATTAGACTTGAGCTTAATCTGGAGTTCATAAGTGTGCAAAATTGCTGTCTTCAAAATCTTAGATGTTCATCATTATCAAAAGAAAAACACACCTGTTCATACTTATGCAGTATGCTGTCCAGTTGGCTGGTTGGCTCAACAGCAGACGTTACCTGATTGAGCTTACCGGTATCTTACCACTTTCCTACTGATTTGTTTGACAATTAAACCACCTCAAGGAGCCAAGTAAAATTGATCTGTCTTTAGCTTGTAACTTGGTGGAATAAAATGGAAGCTATCTATGCCTGATGTGCAAGAAAAACAAAAATGGAAGAGAAATACTTCTGAAGATTTATATTAAATAATTGAAAAATAAGGAAAATGTAGTCCCATACAAGTTTTCAATAATAATGTTTGTGAATATTTCAGAATACAAACGTTGTCACGTAACTGAGATTCAGTCTAACTTCAGTATTTGAAACTCTTCTTTTGTTTAGACGAAGCAATTACAAAGGATAATGTAGAGAATGCAGCATTAGAAGAACCAGAGGAGGCCGCAGAGCTTTCTGCAGATGATGCGGAAGAGACTGCAGATGTAAAAGATCTCTCAGATGGAGAAGATATAGTAAATTCAAGTGCTGATGACTCAGAGGAGGATTTAGCACTTGGAAAAGAATCAGGGGAAGAAGAAATGGAAGACTTAAGTGAACAGCCTTTAGCTGATTCAGAGACTGAAAGCTCAGTAAGGCAGCGTAAAAGTCAGGTAGCTGATAATGGACTATAGCTGTTTTGGTGGTGCATTTTGTACGCTTGGACCAAAGAAGTATCAGACCCTGTGTCTGAAGCTGTTACTTACACTTGATTTGTCATTTGTGTTTACGCAAAACCTCTGCTCTGTCAGCAGACTTCTCTTTTTTTTTTTTTTTTAAGCTAATACTTGCTCATTGGGTTTGTTTTATAAGCACATATACTGTGTATTGTATTGTACAACTTTAGCCATGACAATCAAAATAAGTTTATCTTATTTGTTTGAAGTCTTCTAAGACAAAAGGGGTGTTACAGAGTTTCAGTTCACCAGCTATAAAATGGGTATGTATGTTTGTGTTCCTTTGCAAGTATTGACCTAAGCAAGATCAGGAGTTTAAACTCTTTACCGTAGCTTGGCAGGATTCTGTCTTTTCTATCTGAATGTTTATTGTTTCCAAGTGCCACAGAAGCACCAGAGAAGTGATACAGTAGTGAAGGAAGGCACCTTACTGGTCTTCTATTAAAAACGTTGTGTATGATGGGTTTATTTTTATCGCTTTCAACTGAAGCACCTTTCTCTTTCATTTTATTAATGTTTGTTTTCAAAGGCTATTCTACAGTATTCTGTGTGCCCCCAGATTTTTCAGTTTTTCTAATTTGGAGGCGTGCTGCACAGCTCAGGTTTCTTAGCTGAGGGGTTTTTTGACCCAAGGAGTTTGTGTTATCAAAAACCTCAGGCCAAGAACGAGTGGCAGCTAAATGTTTAAAATATATTTGAACTTTAAAAAGTTATAAAGGAAGTTATTTTGGTAGGAGTATTTTTGCCAAAGCATGATGGGTTTTTTTCCCCCCCTTCAAGAGATTGTAGCAGGAAGTATTCACTTTGCAGTAAGTTGTATATTTCTTGCCAATACAAGCTTGTCATATGCAGTGCAGTTCTGCCATTTCCAACTCAGAATGCTTTTGGCAGAACTCAAACTGCTTTAATAATATCATCTGAAGAGGCACTGGAGGTTTTACCTTTGATCACTTTTCTACATTTTGTCATTGGAATCAGCACATTAGGAAAAGAGAGGGGCACGGGTGGGTAGTAGGGAGAAGCTTTTGGGTTTGCTACTTTTATCAAGATAAATGTGTATCTGTTGAACTGCATAATGTGAAAATGGTTTGCTAGGTAAACAGCATTAGGTGTGGTTAGAAGACTCAAATCATGAAAGATATTAGTATTTCCCCCCTTTAACTTGGTTAATATATAAGGCTTTTTTTTTTTTTTTTGGTAAGGAATACCTACATCCTGGGAGTGTTCAAGACCAGGCTGGATGTTCAAGACCCTCCAAGATGGGGCTTGGAGCAACCTGGTCTAGTGGGAGGTGGCCCTGCCCATGGCAGGGGGAAGGGGGTTGGAATTTGATGATCTTTAAGGTCCCTTCCAACCTGAGCCATTCTATGATGCAAGGAGATTCTGCAAGTTCCTATTTTGTTGATGTGTGTTCATGTGCATAAGATGTATTTTAATCTTGATTTTATTTTTTTAAATGTATATATTGCATAAACCTTGCTAACATGCAGGAGTTTCATCTTGCTTTTCAAGAATAAAGAGTAAGCAGAGATGAAATCATCTCTTCTAAGACAAGTTGCAAGTGCAAAACGCTGGTTTCCTTTGACACTGAGATTAACAGAGCCAATTTGTGATGAAAGGTTGTTTGTTGGGTTTTTTTTTTTTTTAAATGCTCATATAGAGCATATCTGTAAAGAAAGCTACACTTTTCCTCTCTGTGTCCTGTTGCATATTGTGTCTCGGAACTATGTGGTAGAAACTTTGCATTTGTGTATTACAGCTGCGTAAAGAGCAAAATCGCACTGCATATATTGAACATTAATTTTTTTAAGGAACCTTCTCAGTCTGGAGCTTGACTTTCATGTAGTGGACATGTGTAAGTATGCTTTCACATATGTGAAAACATACAGTTGAGAATATATATATATTGCACTATCATGAGAATAGTTTTTCTTGTGTTATTTGAGAATTGTCCTGTGTAACTGAGCAATTGTAGAAGCTTACAGACAGCGAACCACAGTAGCTGGCAGTTGAGGTATATTGAGTATAATTGAATCATGCAAGTATAGTACTAATTAGACTATTACAGTACTATTAAACTTGGTGTGTTTCCATAAAAAAAAAGAAGTATCAACCTTTTGTGCAATCTGAGTGTTCTGTTATCTCTGTCCTCTGCTATGATTAATTTTAAAAAATGGAACTTGTTATTGCAGTCTTGGTATAGACAAAATGTCCTTGGAGAAGCTGCTGGTAACAACACTGTTCAAAATGTTTTGATTAAAGATAGGGCTGTAAGGCTTGTAAACTAGAGCTGTATGTCAAAAATGACGTAAGATTTTTTGAGAACCAATTTAAATTTCAAGCAGGATGTGTGCCACTCCAAAAACCAGTCCCTGATGGATCTGAACACGAATGCTGAAAAGCAAATAAAAAAATAATAAAATGGAGTGTGTTACTTTTGAAAGAGGCTAGAAATCCCTACAGCCTTTCAAAGCTCCTGTCCTCAAGATTTGTGTTGAACTTGTATGCAAGTTTTGGAATACTCTGTATATGCTGCAGCTGTGCTGGGCAACGCTTGTTATGTGGGCTTTCTTCATGGAAATGTTATACAGCATTGTCTTTTATATGAAAGCTTACAAATTTATACTATGGGTATTTTTACTGAAATTCCATATAAATTTTGTATTTATGATCTTCTTGTAGTTAGTTTTCATTTATGTAGATGGCTCATCTGTGTAATTAACAAAAGATTGTCTTTTTAATACTGACCTTCCAGTTAATAATGCAGGTTGTGACTTGTGAAGATTTTTGTGAACTCTTTGTTTTAAAAACAAACCTGTGCATTAATGAATTGCTTCCTTGCTATGAGTGAAAGCGCACCAACATCGACGTTTTCACTGTAGTAACTCTGGGCTGAGCCATACGCTCTTGAAGGTAGAAAATGCAGCTGCAACTCAGAAGGACAAAATTTTGGTAGGCAAAACGGTGTAACAGTGAACTTCTACATAGGTTAGTTTTTCCTCCTCTGGAGAAATCCACTGTCCAATCCTGTAAATGGCGTGCTAACTTTGGGATTTGGAGGACCGTAGGACATTTTTCCCTACTGACGTGAAGAGGAAGTGTGCAGGTCTGTATGGCACATCTTCTGGTTGTAGTTCACAGCAAGCAGTTATTGGCAAAGAAATAGACCTTCAGGCCAGGTGTGCTAAAGGGAGAAATGACCACCAGGAACCATCACTGCAAGGTATTTGGATGATGTGAACAATGACTGGATCCAGTGCACAGATTCGTTCTCTTCAGGTGAGTTTTCTGACCTGCCTTTCTCGGAACAGCACTGCTGTGTGGGTTGGGTAATTGGCTGTTCACTTTGGTTTTCTTGTCCGTTCCATTGATTTCCTAGTTGTAAAGTTGAAGGGGGAATGGATGAAATTAAGGCCCCATGGGCATTTTTTTGTTTGACTGTTTAATCAGCTGCTGCTTTCTCTGTCTCATGATGTGAAAATATGAAATTTTCCCCAATGAAATCAGGCAAATGTTAGCTCTATGTTTATAGAAGAAGTACAAAGATAACTGATGGCTGTACTGGAACAGTAGAAAAGCGTGTGTTTCTCCCTTGTAATTTTGAACTGGAGCAGTGATAACTCCCAGCTGTGGCAACAGGGCTGCTGAGTGGTGTCTGCCCCTTCCTCAGGGCTGATCATGTGTTGGAAATGACAAGCTGTGTGGCTGCTGCTGGTATTGTTGGAGGGGGCCTGTTGGCTGCAGTATGGTAGTGGGAAGGGAAAGGATCCCCTCCCTTTCCCTTTACTGGGTATTACCTGCACACAGAGAAAATACCAGGATGCCTGGCCATGAAGGGCTGCCTGGAAGGAACCAGTGTATGTCCCTTGTGATGCTTTTGCAGCAGTTCCCAGGAGCTGGCTGCTTTTTCTTCTATTTCCTGCTTATCCTTTCCTTCCCAAGCTGTCACACACCAGTGGTTCACTTGTAAGCTCACTTGCCAGTGAACTAAGTCTGCTGACACCTTCCTTTCATTCCTTTCCCTACAGGGGGACAAAAAGTGGTGTGTTTTTGTTTAACGAGGACTGTAGTGATGACTTCTTTGAACCAAACATCTTCATTTCTTTCCCAGTAGAAAAAGACTTTAAAAACTCTGTGTGCGTTACTTTGTCTTTCCTGAGAAGAAAGAAAGAAAGGCTCTGAGTTTAGCAGTTAGAGAACAAATGGGTATTTAGTAATTAAGTATTTTTGTTTGAACTTCTGTTTCACATGGAAAAGCCATTTTTTGGGCCTCATTAGCAGGATCTGAGAAAATCTAGTACTTTATACTTTTAGAGCTGTTAACCTGAATTCCAGTGGGGTGTGAGAACTGAACATAGACGCTGCCAATTGTCTCTGCACAGGCTGTGCCAGTAGCTCTCAGACTTGAAGAATTTGCAGAAATTACGGTGGTTGTTCACACTGTTTGACCCTTGGTCCCACATCAAGGACATGAAAGATAATACTTGATAAGGGCTTCTATTTTTGGGTGTGTTTGGTTATTATTGTGCAGTTGGGGGCCCAAAAATGGTGCTGAGAACCTCTTTGTAAATCTCCCCTGGATTTTTCAGATTTTCCATTCTACTCAGTCATCTGGGTCTTCCCAGGAGAGTTGGTCCTCTCTTTGATGCTCCAGTCTGACTCCACCCCAGTGGTACGCAGACTTCCTAACTGACTTGAAAAAATAAGACACTTCTTGGGGCTTGTCGTGTGCTCTCTGTGTGTGTTGAATGGCCAAGGAACTGCCCTCATCCCTGCAACAGGTCCATCATTTTTCACTTGATCTCATGTTGATGTCACAGATATTTTCTGTTGATTCCTCTGAGTGACTGGGAGGGGCTGAAGTAAATGGGTTCAGCTGTCATTGATGTAAGCTACTCACTGAAAACACTTCACCTGACAGTTCACAGACTAAGTAGGTATTTCCTGATTTTATTCACAAATGCTCATGGGAAACCTGGAAGTCAAAACAGTGACTTCTCTAAGTTAAGGTACTTGATAAAAGAACTTTGTGCAATAGTCTTGAGAAATAGGTGATCATTGGGACACTGAAATATTGTAATTACATACTGCAGCGTAACTTTTCCGGTTAATCTTTACTGCAGTTAAATGAAGTGAGAAAATCCCAGCTGACTCATCCTTGACCTGTGGAGGTTTTTGCAAGTTGGCAGGAGACCACTGATGTCTGTCTCTGTGATCCTGCAGTAGAACACAGTGGTTCAGACTAAAATGGTGTATAACAATCTCCCTTCTCTACCAAATAACATACATAAGGACAAGCATGTAATGATATTTTTTAGAATGCTTTTTGGGCCTTTGATTGGAGAGCTTTCGAAGCCAGAAATTATATGTCTCTGTTTTTATAGCCCTCTGTGGGTTTTTTTCTTCTGGAATTTGCCATACCTCTTTGAGCTGAAGTGCAAAGTGTCCTTTGCAGAGCCATGTTCAGCTGAGCTGCAGTTATGTGACACCGTTCTCTGTTGGTATTTCCTCAGAGACCCACCAAAGGAATTTTGCCAGTCTTTTTTCAGTGGTGCTCAGTGAGAGGACAAGAGGAAATGGGCACAAACTTGTACATAAGAAGTTCTACCTAAACATGAGAAGGAACTTCTTCCCTTTGAGGGTGGCAGAGCCCTGAAAGAGGCTTCCCCGAGAGGTGGTGGAGTCTATGTCTCTGGAGACATTCAAAACCCACCTGGACAAGCTCCTGTGTGACCTGCTCTGGGTGGACCTGCTTTGTCAGGGGTTTTGGATTAGATGATCTCCAAAGGTCCCTCTTCCAACACCATATCATTCTGTGAATGAGCAAGAAGCAGTAGATATGAGAGAGGGTGTTAATACTACCCTGATTGTGTTGGGGTTTGTTGGGTTTTTTTCCCTCTGCCCTAATTACATTTGAATGTTTCAGTTGAATCCCATGTTGACTTTTATCAGTGAGATTTGCTGTGGCTGCTTGGTCAAGCTCTTTGCTGTTAAGTCAGATTCTGTTCTTTTGCTTCAAGGTTAGAGTTCAGACAGCTGATGTCTCCTTAAGTGGCTGGAGGAAACCTCTTATCCAGAGAAATTCATTAACGTGAGGATGGCAGGGAAGCCATGTCAGAACTGGTCTGTGTGTCAGTGTCAGGTGTGCTGGGGAGATGTTTGCTGTGCTCTCCTAAGGATTCCACCCGCAAAAGGTGAACTGGTCCTTCTTCAGCAGCAGATCAAACTTCTTGTTTTGCTTTCTTTGTGCTGATAACTGGCACTTTCCACCCTGGCTCACGAACTGGTCAGCAGTTGTGGCAGTATAGAGTAGAGGAGACCCCAGCTCCTGGTGGACTCCAGGGCTTTGTGGAGCTTGGGTGCATGGGCTGGGCAGCAGCAAGAAGTCAGTGACCCCAGTTGGGCTTCGGTGTGTGACTGGCACATCTCGGGGGAATCTGCAAAGGATGTGTGTGAATAACTTCATGACAGGGCAGGGATGAGAAACTTTAGCCTGAGGGGCACTCTTTTTTAAAGTGAATGTGGACATAGACGTTTGGAGGGAGATCAGTGATGAAATATTATCATTACCTTCAGCAATTGTTATGCAACTTTCCAACATTAAAAGCTTTTGAATTCATTAAGGTTGAATTCAGCTGCACAAATGAAAATGTTTAGCTATGGTGCAATGTGTACTGTCTTATGCTCTAGGATAAATACCTGTTTTTAGCACAGGCGATGCAAACGTCAAATTAATGAGAGCAGATGTGTCCCTGGTTTTGTGCTGGGAGCATGAAGAAATGTCAATGTTAAGCCAGTTTGCACTTAAATTGTATCTGACTGATGTGTGATAAGTGCCTCATGGTGTAATTGTAAGTATATTGCTATTTATTGCCAGTAATTCCTCCAGTGACTATTCTATAAATTGACCCCCTCTGCACCCCATGCAGCTTAATCTGAGATGCCCTCTTCTGGGAAAGCAGTTGGAGAAATAGCTGCAAATCTTAGTGCTATTGTTCTCTTTAAATGATTCCTGAGCCAGAGCTTACAGCTGGCACCATCTTCCTGCCTCAGCCCCCGAGATACTAATCTGAAGATGTTTGACAATCTCCTTTGAATTTTAAGCATTTTTTTCGCTTTTTGCAGAATATTGTGTTACTGGTTGTTATTTATAAACCAGCAGCAAGGAAGATGGCTGTGATTTCCATCAAGGAATATGTATATTTAACTTGGTGTTATTCAAATTCTTCACCACGGGTGAAGAACAAAAAAATCGAGTCACTTAAATCCCCGAATTACCACCGGGGGTGGGGCACGGCTGTATTTCTGTGGCATTGCATTTTTTCCTCTCAGTGCACTACAAGTGACAAACAAGATAAGGGCTCTCTGGTTTGCTTGCACCAGAGATGAGCGTGGTGAGCACGGTGCACGCTGCTTTGCTCCTCTGCAGGCTGCAAAGTCTGCCACATCTCCCACTGTGCTTTGGGAGATTTGTTTCCAATTAAGGTATCGATTTCTCCCTTCTCCCCCAAATCTAATTTTAATAAAATGGCATTAATGATTGAATTGTGTGTGGCCATAAAACTGAATTATATACATATGATATAAGTTTTCCCTGACAAATACTGTAATATTTGTTGCAAACAATGTATATTGGTTAAATTTTAAGTCGGGATTTAATCAAGAAATCTTAACTGAGTCTCTGGTATGCTTTGGATGAGCATCATCTCTTTCATAAGGTGGCTTTATTTCCAGCTGCTGCGTGCATCTGAGTCTGTAAGATTTTAAGAATAACTAGCTCACTGTGGGTTGTGGAGGTGGAATTATCTTAAAAAGTAGGAGCCATTTGCCTGAGTGTGTATTAAGTGCCCGAGCTGCCCAACAGCTGGGTCAGTGCAACTTGAATCAGTATCCAGGATTTTAATCCAAATGACTGAAAACCCATTTGTGTCAGGTACTCTCCTAAATGCCAGTCCAGGCTGGGACCCGCTTTTATAAATCATCTAAATCAGGGTGGGTTTTTTGGGGCATAAACAGTATCTTTCTTGCTTCTGTCTCCTGGATATTTTGGATGATAAAGGCACACAGGAGAGAGCGTATGTTCCTGTTATTGCAGATTTAAGACACACATGCTGCACTGCTATTTCTTTCCTTCCTGATTAAATTTTCTTTCTTTTTGACATTCCTTTATTCCATTATGTTCTAGGTTGGCCTTGACCACATGAAATAAAATGTGATGCCAAAGTCCAGCATGACACAAGAAGTTGGTGTATTTTGTTTTTTTGGTATGTAGGTAAGTTGAATCCTAACGAGGTCCTGTATTAATGATTTACAGACAAAAATACAGAGCTTTGAAGAGAGGGAAGTAGGAATAAACTAACCCTGTGAGATCTGCAAACATGTCTGGAAAACCAGTTTGCATTGCTGATTTTGAAGAGTATGCTAAAAAATTTCTCCCCAAATCAGTGTATGATTATTACCGATCTGGAGCAGATGACCAGGAAACGCTAGCAGATAACATAGCAGCTTTTTCAAGGTAGGAGGATGATTTAAGGTTGGGGTTGGGAAGTGGGGGCTGTAAATTCTGCTTTATGAGTATGTATGTGCAATATTAGATTTTTGCTTTGTGAACAAAGCTCAATTTTTCTGAAACTTATTGCTTTTTATAAAAATTACTCTCAAATAATTCACTTGCAGAACAACTGTCTCTCCCCTTTCACTCCCGCACCTGGCACTTTCTGTCAAAAAGCAGTCCCTACAATCCATTAGCATCTTTTTAGCTTTACCTGCATTTTATTTCTTTTGTTAATATAAATTTTCTAAAGAGTCCTTCAGCTGCAATATCTAATCAGCTGATGAAACTAATTTCTACATGTTGGGCTATAATGCAGGCAAGGGGTTCTTGTGGCAGGGTTGACTCCTGAGTCAGATTTGCCTATTCCTCCTAAACCAAAGAGGTTAGGCAGCCTTCCCTGGTAAGTTCTTGTGTAGCACTACTCGATCAGAGCTGTGTAGCCCAGCAAAAAAGGCACTGTCTACTCTAGCGTGAGCCAGCTCTGAAAGCCAGGGCACAGGCCTGGGTGGCCAAGCTGTGCTCAAGGGGTCTCCAGCAGAAGTTCAGCAGTCACTGGGAAGTACTGTAAATGATGGGAGCTATTATAAACCAGTTCTGACTTAGGCTGACCCCCTGAACTGTTGTCAGAACTTGAATTTGGGACACCTTGAAGTACAAGGTCAACATGATATAAGTTAGCGTTTGCTGTCAGATTCAATGGAAGAGCATCAAAACTTACGTCGAGTCAAGTTGGTTCCTTATCCCCTGGATCGCTGCTGCTGCTCTGCTCCCAGAGCATCAGCTCAAGTGCTGCAGAGGGAAGGAGGCAGCTGGAGGCTGATCTTCTCAGCCTGGCTGAGCTTGGTCAAACTGCTTAAACAGCTGTTCGTGTCTCTGTCCTTCGGGTGCTGTGTTGGTGCAGACGTTTAACCCCCCCTTGTGCTTGTCTTTGCTAATCTCTGTAATGGCTTTGTTTTAAATGCCTCTGAGTCTAACAAACTAAAACAACATTTTGCCAAGCTTTCTCCCTCCCCACTTTGCTTTTCTGTTGTAAAGCAGCAACCGTACTTACTGATCCAGTTGCCTTTCCATAGGCTACAAGCAATTCAGCTGGAAATCCCTTGTAGCTGTAAGGCTCTAGGAAACTCAGGAGTAATAAATTTAACAGGATCTCAATGGCCAGATCTCAGAAATCAGGTCAGAACCGTTAATTGTAGGGATGCATACAGGAAAGCTTTATAATACCAAGAAAAGAAGAAAACTAACCTCCACCATGACCACTTACTCCAAACCTTTTGGTTTTATGTGAAATCCCCCATGACAGATTGGAAATCCCCTTTGCTTGGTGCTGCTCAAACACAGGCGGAAGAACTGCTTCAGCTCCAAGCAGTAAAGAGCAGCTCTAGGGCATGTAGTAGCGCTCACCATATTTTTTTTTGTAATGCTTGCAGGTGTTATGACGTTACTTGCCCTTGTAAAACCAGAATGAGATATTAAGGAAAGGAGGACACTCAAAGGAAGTGCTCAGAGGCAATAAACTGTTGTAGTTGTAGTAGTGAACTTCTTTTCTTACTACTACTGCTAGAGCTAATCATGATTAAACAGAAGTTGGATCTAATCTGCCCAGAGATAGGCTAACGAAAAGCTGGGTATATCCACTTCTGTTTTGATATTAGCACAGATAGATGTTAGTGGTGAGGTGAGAGCAGCTCTGTTCTCAAGTTGTCTCCCACCACAGGGGCAGATTGCTCTGATAAGAAGACCTCCTCACATCAGGCTGGTCATCTGTGGGATTCAGGCTTATTTCCTCCTTCTTCGCATCTTCTATCATCTCTTCAATAAGAGCCTTCAGTTTTAGTTGTTCAAACTGTAGCACTTTCAGGCAGCTTGTCACTGAAGGAGATATTAGCAGTGCCTTGAACAGCCTGAGACATTAAAAAAGTGTAAATGAAATTTGGCAAAGGCTAAAAGGCCTTCAATACTGTGTTCCTGCTCGTCAGCTGTGAAGGTATGAAGTGAATGAAGCTGTGTTTTCTGTTTTTGCTCCCCCTCCTTTGTATATTTGTCTTAAAGAAAACAAGATAAAATTTCCGCAGTAGCTTTAGGCTATTTAAACGTCTTCCAAAAAGACAGTTAATAAAGTCTAAAAGACCTGACAAATTGAGTTTAGTCTATTAAATCATCAAACAAAAAAGAACTTGCTGACAGCCAAAGAGATAGGTCACGGTGCATAAATGCTGAAGTCAAAGCTTTCCTTGTTAGATTTCCATCGCTCTACATCTGTGTCTCTTCCTGGCATCCACCAAAGCACAGAAGAGCGGGGTGATGTGCTGACGGTCACCCAGCAGCTCAGTGGGAGAGTTGGGGTCAGAGCCTGAACTCCAGCTGCCCTGCTGAGACTTGCCCTCCACTCCTTTCTGGTCACTGCAGTGGGCAGCACAACTTTTCTTGCAAGGAAGGATAATCACAGCTGATGTCGTCTGCTAGGGCTTACCACCTTACTTGTAGGAAGCAGAAAGGAGTATGGATACAATGATTTCCAGATTCACGGACAAATGGGCTCCTTTATTTGTCCGTAACAAGAGGGAGATGCTAGTAAAGGTGGTCAGAGTTAAAAGTAGCCCTTATATAGTACTGAAGAAACCAAGCTGAATCATTACAAGGGGTTGAATCGTTGCAAGGGGTAACAGCTTTGAATTGGAAGAAGGGAAGATTCAGATTAGATACCAGAAAGACATTCTTTACTGTGAGGGAGGTGAGGCATTGGAACAGGTTGCTTAGGGAAGTTGTTCAAGGCCAGGCTGGATGGGGCTGTGAGCAACCTGCTCTAGTGGCAGGAGCATTGGAACTTGATGATCTTTAAGATCCCTTCCAACTCTAACCATTTTATGATTCTCAACTAGTGCCTCCCTGTACCTGTGCCTTCCTAGTGCCTGTCTGTTTGCAAACCAGAATATTTCCATTAAGCAGCATACACTTGCTGCCTCTAGTCAGGTGAACATTCCTCTCTGCAGAGGTGACTCTCTTGAATGAGCTGTTGAAGCTTTGTTGGAGGCATGTTGAGCACAGGGCTCAATCTCAATAGCTACAATGGGTCCCGCTTGTTGCTGCTGCGGGACAATGTGCACCAGTGGATTCCCATTTTCTTAGCACATGGGATGCTGTGATTAACAGTTTGTCAGACTGTGTTTGCAGTGGCTTCCTGGCAATGTGTCTAGAAAAGGTAGAAACCTGGTATAAAGATTTCACAGTACTTTGGCTTATAGGACCAGTTTGACACAAGGAACTCTTTAAAATCTTAAAGATTTCTTTTTTTCTTCTTTTCTTTGATGCTGTTGAGAGAAGGATGGCCTAACTGTTAAGGGTACAGGACTGCTCTTCACTGACTCTCATACAGTTCTTGTGTGCCTCTGAGCATGTTACTGGTTTCCTCTCCCTGTTCCTGAGTGCAGCTTCCGGGTAAATATAAAGTAAAATGGACTTTATGCCCCCAAGCCACAAAGATCACAAAAACAGGTGACTTCGTGAAAGAAATGAGTATGTTCAGCTTTACTGCCCACAGCCAGAGAACTGGTGTCTGTCCAAAGCTTAGCCATGTGCTGTTTCAGGACACAGGATTCAGCCTGATTAAAAGCCTTTCTAGTTTATTTAAATATTTATAGACATGTGTATAAATGTTTGTGTTTAAATGGAAAAGGAGAAAGAACAAAACTGAACCAGAGGCAGGAACTGTGAGCCCATACCCTTGTGGTACAAGATTATTAGGGTGAGGGAGACTGCCAGGACAGACCGTATCTGGAGAAAAATCAGTGTTGGGCTTCCCTGTGAACTCTTTATTTTATGGGTGATAAAATGGTTGCATTGATGGAGAAATAAATAGATTATTATTTAGGACTGACCTAGCAAATGAATGATAGTTTCAATACTGAAATAATTATTTTTCAATCATAATTTTCAAATGATGTGGAGGTGGCACTGGTGTGAGGCATTAAGGACAGAGGAGCTGATTTGGGATGTCAAAGCACATGTTACTCCCTATGGCATCTGACTGTGTGTACCTTGCATTTGCTTTGCATCCTGAAATGCCACGTGTCCTTCCAGCACAGTGCTTTCCCCTGGTTAAATTCACTCACAATTGTTATCAAAGAACCAAGGGGCCTGAATGGAGAATAGATTTGACGACAAGGTCATAGAATCCTAGAATTGTCTAAGTTGTAAGGGACCTTTATTATCATCTAGTCCAACCAGCAACCTAACTCTGACACAAACCATCACTAAACCATATCTCTAAACACTACAATACTCATCTTTTGAATACCTTCAGGGATGGTGGCTCAACCGCTTCCCTGGCCAGCCTGTTTCAATGCTTAATAACCTTTTCAGTGTAAAAACTTTTCCTAATATCCAATCTGAATCTCCCCTGGAGCAACTTGAGGCCTTTTCGTCTTGCCCTATCGCCTGTGACTCCCCCCTCATCCCCCAACCACGCCCAACCTCGCTGCAGCCTCCTTTCAGGTAGCTGTAGAGTCCTTTTCTCCAGGCTGAGCATCCACAGCTCCCTCAGCTGCTCCTTGTAAGATATGTGTTCCAGACCCTTCACCAGCTTTGTTGCCCCTCTGTGGACCTGCTTCAGCACCTCAATGTCTTTTTTTGTGGTAAGGGGCCCAAAACTGGATACAGTATTCGAGATGGGGCCTCACCTGTGCTGAGTAGAGGCGGATGATCACCTCTCAAGTCCTATTCACCACGCTGCTCCTGATACAGGCCAAGATACTGTTGGCTGCCTTGGCCAACTGAGCACACAGCTGGCTCATTTTCAGCTAGCTGTTGACCAGCACTCCTAGATCCTTTTTCCTTTGGGTGACTCCAGCCACTCTTCCCAAAGCCTGTAGTGGTGCATGGGGTTGGTGCAGGATCCAGCGCTTGGCCTTGTTGAATCTCATCCCATTGGTGTTGTCTCATCAATCCAGCCTGTCCAGACCCCTCTGCAAAGCCTTTCTACCCTCCAGCAGATCAACACTCCCACCCAACTTGGTGTCATTTGCAAACTTACTGAAGGTGCACCCAATCCCCTCATTGAGATCATTGATAAAGATGTTAAAGAGAACTGGCCCCAATACTGAGCTCTGGGGGACACCACTTGTGACCAGCCAACTGGATTTAACTCCATTCACTACCACTCTCTGGGCCTGGCCCTCCAGCCATTTTTTTTCACCCAGTGAAGAGTACTCCTATCCAAGCCAGGAGCAGCCCATTACTCCAGGACAGTGCTATGGGAAAGAGTATCAATGTCAGCAGCCTCGTGTGAGCTGCTGGCGCTCTCGTGTGAGCTGCTGGCGCTCTCGTGTGAGCTGCTGGCGCTCTCGTGTGAGCTGCTGGCGCTCTCGTGTGAGCTGCTGGCGCTCACAGACTGCCTGTGCTCTCCTTGCCTTTCACCAGCTCTGAAAAGCCCAGGAAAAGTCCCTTTTTTGCCATTAACCACTATTCCCTTGTGGAGGTACCTGCATGGGAGCTGTCCCCTGGCAAGTGGGTCAGGACACCTTTAGCTTGATGGCATTCAAAAAAATCAATCTAAAGTCTCCCCTTTTATCATTTTAATGAAGGAGGATGGGTATGTATGTGTAGGAACTCTTTTCTGCTAATCTGCTGTCACAGGTTCTGCCACTGACTCCACAGCAGCCTCTGGAGATGTGTTTTGTTGTGTACAAGGAGCAGCAGCTGCTTGTTTGTTACTGACAGCATTGATTCATGCAGCTGTATTGTTGTCTTGTAGCTAGTTATGAAGGGTGCTAAAGTGACTGGGTACATAAATAATTTAAATATTGGTTAAAAAAGCAAGGCTGAGAATGTGATTGGGGTCAAACAAGCACGTGAAGTTGTAGGAGGGAGAAAAGGAAAGGAATGCTTACAATAATAAGTTATTTTTCCATGATGCCTTTCACCTTGGATTCGTGTAGTGCTGCGAAAGAGTCACTGTGTGGATGGCAAGACACCCTGGGACAGAAAATCAATTTTCTTCAAGCAATAGCAGCTGTTGCTTAGCCCTGCACAGCAGGAGCACCTGCCCCCTAGGATGGGAAGTGGAGCTGGAAGGGAGATTAAGGCAATAAAATGGGTTAGAGTTGGGATGCAAAGGTATACCCTTGCCTGAGCGCATTGCTTGGGATGCAACACAGAGGGATTATTTAGTGTGGACTTGGAAGGGAACAAGAAAAGCTGCTTCAAAATGTGTTGCAGTTTGAAAAATTCAGTAGTTTTCACAGCTGAAAAGGAGTGGGGAAAGTAGTGAGTGCTTCCCTCCTACTGAACTGCAAGATAATTTACATTATGAAACTTTGGAACATAGAAGGAAAAGGAAGGAAAAAAACTGCATTAATCCCCCCTCCTTTCCTTTCATCCTTCTTTCCAAACAGCATTTAGCTGAAGATGCCTAAATTGGGAGTGTTCACTGTCTGCCCTGCTGTGGCAGCTCCCTGCTTCCAGCTGGGAAGAAAGATGCACTCACTTGCAATTGCTGATTGCAGCATGTGAGCGTGGAGTTGACTGGAAAAAAAAAAAAATGTGGGTGATGAGAAGAATATTAATTGAAAAAAAAAAAAAAAAGTCAGACAAGGATTTTACACAAAATCCAAGAAATCTTTTCACTCAAAGATATGGAGCAAGCAAGTGGTGTGTGGCAGCCTAATGAACACATGCTCTGATTAGAGGGAAATCTGCCTTTGAGTTTTGCCTGCTTTCTTTAAGGGCAATTATCTGTGGCTTGTCCAGAAAATACCTCACTTCAAGTGTCTGGCAAACTCACAACCCATGTTTCCAAAGCAAGATCAGATTTTATTTAAAGAATACTTTAAAGAATGATATGGTAGTGATCCCTTTTGGTGTTTTTCATGGGACCTGGTAAATACTCAGGAGTATTAACTTCTTGTTGGTCTAGAGGCACAGAAGGCACTGGAAGAGACGTTTACATTTAAAGTCTGGGGCTAATGAGCCTGAGGACTCCAAAAAGTTCATGGACAGAGTAATTTGATGGTACATAAAAGTGGGTGGGAAGGAGGCTCTTTATTGCTGCTTGAAACAGGTTTGTTTTTCTTGCATCCACTGTTGGGAGGATTTTTGCTCTTTTGTTTCTCTGCTAAAAGCACTACAGAAATGTTGGTACTTCTGGACTGACCCTCCTGTGTATCCTTTGAGATGGCAGTGGTTTGCACCAGGTAAAAATCTGATAGATCTGGGGCAGCAGAGAAACTAGTAAGCTTATGCTTTTGAGTTTGACCATAAAAATGAGTGACATTATTACAGGACTTTTGTTTTCTTTATATTTGATGTGAAAAGATGTCTCAGAGCTGGGACAAAAGCTTTGAAATGAGGATTAGGAAGAAAGGGGGAGAAAAAAAGTCATGTTTTCTTTGTCCCACCCTCAGCCCATCCTCCTCTGAAAAATAACAAACCAATACAATAGCCTGAAAACAAGTCTGTGGAGACATACTTGGAGTGTGTGTCTTGGCATTGAAAAATACAGCTGAGTCCCACAACTACACGTTGCTTTCCAAGTATCATAACCATCTTTTTCTTCCATGGGGAGCGCATCCTGGAGAGCTGACACAGCCCCGTGGCTGTACAGCTTCAGAAATTTGGGTCTCATCTTCGCTCTATTCCAGGCTTCTGTCCTGTGTTGAGAGACACAGGACTAACTTTTCTTCTAATGCTGGGGAAAGCTGCACTTTTAGAAGACTCTAATGTCTGAATTAATGAAAATATTTACTTTATAGCTAGCCAGGCTCTGTGAGATTCAAGGTCTCAGTGTTTTCGAGCCTTGCCAGGTGCAGGGATGAGGAGGAGCAAGACCTGTGCATTTGACCCAAGCTGACCAACGGGATTATTTCATACCACGAACGTCATGTTCAATATAAATTAGAAGAGTTTGCTGCCTAGCTCACTCTCCCTTGATGGTGGTGGTCCAGACAACTCCTTGCCCTGGTGCCAGACCCCTGAGGCCTTCCTTTTCTCCCAAAGCTGTTGCACTTGCTGTGTCTGATGTTTGTTGTCCACTGCTGGGAGTGCACAGTTGCCGTATATCAGTATGAGGATTAATACTTGTTCTTTAGTATTATTGTTAATTATTTAGTCTTATTCCATTAGATCTCTTTGCATTTCAACCCTCATGTTTCTTCGTGTTCCCCAATTCCCCTTTCCTAGGTGGGGAGGGGTCATCGGGTGATAGAATAATTGTCTGAATGACAATAAACTGTTATGAATTTTCTCAAACCATAACACCTTCTTATGAAGTTGTCTCTTGATCTTTCTATAAAGTGATATTCTTGTCTGGTTTTTTTTCCTTCTTACTTGTCAGTTTGATGTGCAAACTCAGGCTGATGACTAATTGCTGTTGGAGTGTAGTCAAAGTGTAACAGTGGCTCTGACTGTTATCTCCTTGCTAGTAATCATAGTATCACTTAAGCTTTCTAGGGCTGAGCAGGTAGGTTCAGCAGTGCTAAAGCTTAAGCTTTTAATTATTTTCTGTAATTAAGATTGAATAGCCATCATCTAAAAGTGCAGAGTTCTTTCTGAGGGAGGAATGCCTTAGCCAGAGGCTGATGCGCACCCCAGTACTGCTTGTCGGGAGCCTTTGACTTGGGTCAGCACACATCTGTGTGGAGAGGCAGCCCCTACCACTGCACACCCTCTTGTGGCTCATCCTAACAGTGGTTGTGATGCAACATCCTCTGGATGGTGAGAAAAAGTCTAATATTGCAGGTGTTCCCAGGAGTGCAACCCTATTAAGGTAAGTTGGGACTGCAGCGTCGTCTAGTTGATCTCATCATAAGAGGGATCGCTGCTGTTGTAGTGGGGGAAACAAAGATAAGTTTCTATGTGCAAGCATGTGACATCCTGCCTGACTGTATTATACTGTAATTTCAGATTTAGTGTGTTTTAGTTTATTCTGTTTTGGAGCCAGCTTCCGTTTGTACCAGAGCTGAAGACTCCACTGGAGAATAAAGGCCAGCTTTGGGCTGGTGTGGTTTCTGGCAGACACATTGAAGGTAAAGCAAGGTCAGAATGGTGGAGCAAATGCTGGACCACATAAAGGAGCATTCAAGGATCACCATTTAAGGAGTAGATAGTAATTTGCCCTATTGGGAAAGCAGTTGTACTACTTGGTCTTTTCCTGCACCAAATTCCAGTGGCTGTCTTTGGTCTTTTCCTGGGAATCTGGGGTCCCTGCAGGTCAATGGGAGCACTGCTGATCTCTCTGAGCCAAAAGATTCAGTCTCTGGGCCAGCAGAGATGGGGTGCAGTGGATTTCCACCTTCCCTGAGCTGAGGAGAGCCAGGGCAGCCACCCTGCCCACCCGCTTTCCGCAGGAAGAAGCGTGGCAGCTTGTTTCTGTGTGGTCTCATTTCAGGGGCTTGCAGTGTGGGGCCTGGGAGGGCTAAGCATGTTGGTCAGGCTAGTTTTATCCCCTTTGGATCCCTAGTCCCTAGGAGTAATAACTAAGGGGGGACTGATGACCTCTCCTGTTCCTGTACATCCTCTGTCATCCAGTTCTGCCCCAATGCATTTTGGGGAGGCTGAAACTCACCACGAACCTTATTATTTTGCCACTCCTCTCTTTCCTTTCAAAAGACAACAGGCAGAAATGTTCAAAGGCTCTTGGCTTTTGATCCCTCTTTGCCTGCTCTCTCCTGGCTTTGTGCCTTTTGTGGGTCCTGCTGCAGGTCTGGGTCATGCAATGAGGTTCTCCAGTCCCAACATTGCTTTCAACATGTTTCTCCTGACAGCAGGAAAATACACTCTTGCCCCTTAGGAACTGTAAATAACCCTTATGATGCAGGCTTTTTATTCTCTTTATTTGTCTCTGTGTCAGATGGAAGCTGTACCCCCGGGTGCTCAGGAATGTGTCAGTAATGGACCTGTCAACTTCAGTCTTGGGGCAGAAAATCAGCATGCCAGTCTGTGTTGGAGCAACTGCTATGCAGCGCATGGCTCACGCGGACGGAGAGACGGCTACTGCTAAAGGTAAACTGTGTAAAGTCCCCCCCTGCAGTGAGTTAGAGAGGAACAGAGTAATTCTGTGCCTGCTGGTTGTGAAGCCTGGCTTGGTTTTTTGCTCCAGGTGCTGTGGCCAGCATGGGTTTGAGTTGATACTCAGAGTAATTGGGTTTATTTTTGGTTTTGTTTTTTATTGTTTTCCTTCGCCTGTTAAGTGTGTGGGCTCTCCCTTGCCATGAAACGGGGATGAGAAATGCAGTGTGTAAGAGGGAAATAATTTGTAACAAATACAAAATTGAAAACTGCACCTATCTATACATCTTTCTATGCATTCTATAAATATAACTACATATATTGTCATGGCAACCTTTTTCCTGTTATAGAACCATTTCTAGAAATTGAGCAGCTTTTCCTTGTCTGGGAACAATACTAATTCTGAAGAGAGCTCTTTGAGAGCATCCCAGGGAGCCAGCGAGATAAGGGCCCCACTGGGCTAGATGCTGTGCAAAGATGTTGCCATCGTGGAGACCGCAGCCTCAAAGGAATGCAAGAAATGAGATATTAGCCAGAATTCAGATGTGAAATGATTTCTTATTTCTTTAACCCGAGCTGCAGGATGACACAAAATCTGAGAAAGAGGTCACTAGGTGTGCCTGTTGCATATAAACAGCATTGTGCTGTGTGTTTCAGTGCTCTAGCACTAAATGAAGAAGGATGCAAAACCTAAATAGACAATACTAAAAAAAAAAGAAAAGAAAAAAGTCCTGTGCATGATTGAGCTATTCATCTAATGGCGTTTCCATGACCAATGCAGCAAATGCTAGTGTGGAATGTGTCTAATTATCTGCCCTGCAGTGAGAGCTGGGCTCAAGTCTCATTAAAAAGCTGCATCGCTGCGATGTGCACCATGCTGGGCTGCAGCACGGCTCCATCAGCAATCTCTGTAAAAGCAGCTTTCTCCACTTTTATAGTACATCTGGGGATACGTTTTTCTCCTTCCCAAGAGACTCATTAGGAAGCCAAAGATTTTATGCCTTTTGTATGTGCCGGAGCGTTCCACATGATGGAGCTCCAACACCTTGAATTGGTTTGTGAAGCGGCATCCAGTAGGATGCCTTGGTGCTGTCCTGGCCTTTGGCAGCTCTTGCGTATTATTTCTGGCCCATGATACGCTGGGAGGAAACTCTGAAGCATTATATCGGTAAGTGCAAATATATTAATGCAAAGTTAAGAAACACACAATATTCAGGATGTTCCTTAACAAAAATTCCTGCCAATACTATGGCCTGGCACATTTTAAGGCATAAATCTCTAATGGCATGCAGAGTTGAGTGGTACAATAGAGCTGATTACCAGGGCTGAGTTATGGTTGTGGTAGATAGCTTTAATTTTGGAATTTCCTGACTTTTGTGCGCTTACATTTTCAAACTTTAACGTACAATTATTGCATTTAATGTTCTTAGATTTTCAAGCTTGGTGTATTGGCCAGGGTTTGAATGTGTGGTCAAATAAACATATGCATGGGAGCTGGTAAATTTTTCTATGCTTTCAAAGGAGAGCATAATTAAAATCACACCCTCTGAATTGCATTAGTGTTTCTTGTAGAAAAAAATATGGCTTCGGTTTTGTGCTCTGTTAGAGGTGGAGTGTGGCATCCAGTGCTAAGCTTTTCTTTTGACCTTATAAGATGACAGGGATTAGCTGTAAAGTACATGTTTGGTTTAAAGGTTCCCTTATACTTGGGGTACTTGGCATCAGGGCTTTCCCTACATCCAACTTCTTTTAAATTCTGCACTATCTCTGAAATATCAGAGAAGAGGCTGTTGGTTGCTTTAAATCGGCTTTTGCTTCAGCTGCACCAGTTCACACAAGCCAAGAAAGTCTGATCCATAGTTCTGTGGCTTTTGCAGAGCCTGGTGTATTTTGTAAGCTTGACTTTTGACTTGGGTGTGTAGGAAGCGATTTATGTAGCTGTGTCACTGCTGTTGTGACAGCCCTTGAAAAGTATGGGGTGGCTTGAATCCTACCCCTTCCCAGCCAGGGAAGTAGCTGTTGTGTGCCCCAAATAATATCAGGGAGTAGCTGCCCGAAAGAGCACCCGCAGCACACGTGTGAGTGCTGGGGCACCGTTCAGTAGGCACCACAAGCAACATTTCTGCCTAGTTGGGATTAAACCCTGAGAAGTAATCCTGGTTTTGTACCACCCTTGCCTGCAAAGCAGGGGGCAGGCAGCAAGAACAGCTCCTTCCTGTACCTCTCTGGATTGTGAGAAGGATGTCTGATCATCCCTGGGAGGATGTGACTGCATTTTGCTTTGAACTGCTCCACTCTCTCAGCGGGTTTGCCCATGGGTTGCAGTGTAAATGTTCTCTCTAGGGACAGGGGCATGTCATTATGTGTTTTTTTAGGTAAAATTCCCTGCCTTCCACAGCTTTGGGGCTTGTCATGGTTTTGGGAGCTGCTGCTCCTTGCTGCTGCTGCTCCTCCTCAAGGGACAGACACTTTCCTGCAGCAACTAAGCTGGTGGAGAGGAGTGTGCATCCCACCCAAGAGAGGGCAAAGTCTGGCAGCTTGCCTTAAAGACACCTTAACTGACAATTCTGTTTCATTAGTAAAGGACCTTTTTGGGGAAAACCATTCAGTTGTGATTTTAAAAGTTCCTGTTGATGGGCAATCCAACACAAATTATTCCAAAGATTAACTAATTCTGTTCCAAGCAGTAAGAACTGTGGTCGTGGTCAAACTTTGCATTTTGCAATACTTCTGTCAGCAAAGCTTAAAAAAAAAAAAAAAAGATATTGTCCATATAGGATGACATAGGGTTGCTCTTCAGTTTCATTTGATGTGTCTAAATGGACTGGGAGTCTTTCCTTCTAGAAAATGCTCTCTCGTCCTTGAAACAATTTCAGTGACCTTGGCAGTTATTTCATTTTTTCCAGGTCATTCTTCAAGTATATTCCCTAACATTTTAGTTGTAGTTCATCAGTCTATGTGGCAATTGTTCAAATAATAGATTTTCTGTTCAGTAGAAACTGAAAAATTGGGAGGAAAATTGTTTTGAATTAACTGAAATGTTAAATTTTATCCAAACCACAATGTTTTATTTCATTTTCCTACTAGCTAGTGCTTCTAGCCATAGTTCTGTTTTGAAACAAAAGTGTTAGCTCAGAAGAAAACATTTCCATTTTGAAAATATCAACACATGACATTTCGACTGAGGTGATTTTTTTTTTTCTTGTCCTTCCCAGACCTATTTCAACCTCTTAAACTAAAAATATTTGCCAAATTTGATGAATAATCTTAGCCATCATTAAAGAGCAAAAGGCTATTCTCAACACACGTTTCAACAGAATTTTTCTGATTCTACATGATGGTTTTTTCACCAGCAGACTCACTATTCTTCTATACAAAGACATTCATTTGCCATCCTGACTTGAAGCTGTGCTTGCAAACCGAGGTGATCCCTGTATCATGTCCCTGAAAGTGCTGAAGTATTCATGCTTCTGTATATAAAACTCACCTTCATGTGCACTAACACAAAATCTTGGGCACCATTCACCTGCTGAGCAGGAATTAACAATTTTTTGAAACCTCAATTGATTGTAAACAGATATGTTGATTTCTCTTCTATTTCTTTTGCTGTTAACTAAGTAATATTCTCTTACTGACTGATTACCTTATATTATAGAATCATAGAATGGTTAGAGTTGGAAGGGACCTTAAAGATCATCGAGTTCCAACCCCCCTGCCATGGGCAGGGTCACCTCCCACTAGAGCAGATTGCTCAAAGCCCCATCCAGCCTGGCCTTAAACACTTCCAGGGCTGGGGCATCCACCAACTTCTCTGGGCAACCTGTTCCAGTGTCTCACCACCCTCACAGTAAAGAATTTCTTTCCAATATCTAATCTAAATATCCCCTCTCCTAATTTAGAGCCATTACCAGCTGTCCTGTCACTACACTTCCTGACAAAAAATCCCCCTCCAGCTCTCCTGTAGGCTCTCTTCAGACACTGGACGGATGCTATAAGGTCTCCCTGGAGCCTTCTCTTCTCCAGGCTGAACAACCCCGGCTCTCTCAGCCTGTCTTCATAGGAAAGGTGCTCCAGCCCTCTGATCATCTTCATGGCCTTCCGCTGGACCTGTTCTGACAGTTCAATGCCCTTTCTATGTTGAGGATTCCAGAGCTGGATGCAGTACTCCAGGTGGGGTCTCACGAGTGCAGAGTAGAGGGGTAGAATCACCTTCCACGACCTGCTGGACATGCTAATTCTCACATGCTATTCTTGTGTGATAGCTCAGAAAAGGGGTATTGCCTGACTCCTGACTCCTCTCTGACTTGCTGAAAACCAGGGTGAACAGCGTGACCATTTTCTTGGCTGGATCTTTTGACAACTTTGCTGGTTGCTCAGATCTGATGATTTTGTGTTTACGCTTTACAATTGCTCTCAGACAACTTTCTGAGTTACTGCTGACGCAAAAAGAGTTTCACCATCACCTGTGATGTGACTGCACCATTTGCTTTGCCAAATAGAGAATAGGAATATTGACTGAAAAGCTTCTTCCCACTCTCTCCCCCACTTTATTGAGTTACTGGCAACTCTATTATTTCCTCTAGAGAGGGAACAACACCTTTGTTCCTTCAGCTCCTAACAGGCTTCTACAGTGCTTTTTATTTTCTTGGATGCTGCTGAGCATCTGAATTCATGTTCCTTGTGCTCATTGGACATCCCTGTGACCGTGAAGGAGGGTTTTTGCAATCTGTTACTTTTTGTGCTCAGCCAGTGAAAATAGTAGGACTTTCTACCCATCTTTCACCTATTTCCTATGTGGTGTTCCAAAAAAAAAAAAAAACCCAACAAAAAAAGTTAATGTTGAGGTATGACTACTCCAGAGTCGTTGAGAGGACTCTTCATATTCACAAAGTCATATTCCTTGGGACAGTGTGGCCTGGACTGACCTGGCCCTGACTCCCCACCGAGGCCAGCATGGCCAGGCGATTTTCTGGTGCAAGTATGCACAGGCAGTCTGGCATGACAGCCCTCCTAGACCAGCTAGATCCATCTTAGCCACGTGTATTTTTCCCTGCTGCCTCCAGCCTTCCTGCACAGCTGACAAAATGCTTTGTGTCAACAAAATGATCGTAGGCACAATTTGCACGCAGTGTTTTCTAAGGGGTAAGTGAGGTAAGGCTGGGCAGGGAATTTCTCAGCCAAGTGTGTTTCGTCAAGAGAGTAACGTTAAGTACTTTAAACAACTCTGTTTCTTAGGAGATGCAGCTCCAAGAACGTTAGCTACTTCTCTTGAGAAATACCACTGTGACAAAAGGACATTGTGTTGATCCTCTAATGTCCTCTGGCCCCTAACTTTTGGAGAGCGGATTCACTGCCGGATTCAGGGAAGAATGACTACAGTGGGCCAGTTTGGCTGCCATGCTTCAGAGATGCCCCTAAAAGGGAAACGATAGGAATTTGTGCAGCTAGAGAAAAATAGCAAGTTCCCATTCCCATACAAGGTAACCCTGACAAAATACACAAGCTTAAACTGGGCTCTTACCCAGGGTCCTCTCCTGAAGTATGTTGCCTCTGCGTTGCCTACTGGGACAAAATCCATACCCTTTCCAAACCACTTAATGAAACGATGTCCCATCAGAGGGGGAAAGGAGACGCTGAGGTTTCAGGTTAAAAAAAAAGGCTAAAAATTATTATTGATATAGTCTCCTCTTCCCAAGTGAGTCCTGTTTCATGGTCTGCCTTGATTTGTTGCTATGTTCCCCAAGAGATGAAAGCCCCATTTAATCAAGGTGATTATTTCCTGGTAAGAAGGTATGGCCTTGCTCATGGCTCCCCATGGCTAGGTACAGGCAGGTAGCAGTGGGGCTGAGGAACCTGTGCCTGCTCAAGGAGGCCACGGAGCAAAGGCTGTGAAGCTCCACTTTCCCAAGCACCCCGCCACATTCCAATTCTAGCTGCATTTCGCCCTGAAACAAAGTGGAGGACAAATAACTCAAAGCTTTATCGTCCTGATATTGAAGTCTTCTCCAGCCTCCTGCGCGTGGCTAAGGCCATGCTCTCTGCGCTGCCATTGACCTCAGTGGGAGCCTGCAGTGTGTACAAAAGTAAACGTATGCTTTGGGCAATGCTTGGGATTAAAAGAAGACCTGGAGGGGGGGTAGGGGTGGGGTGGGGGAGGGAAGACTAAAAGCAATCTGAAATGGCATGAGGAAAGGCTGGTTTACAAAAATCTGATGTTTAAACTCTGGCAAATGTCACATATTGCTGCAAGATCATCCCGTGGGAATATGGAACTAGTAGTACTGATTTGTAATAATAGAGGTATTTGCAGTGCCCCAAAATTGAAGTCTAAAATGTAGCTGTTGGAGGAAATGAATTGCTTCTGTTTTCTTCAACTGCAGATAAATATGCAAAACCCGGGAATGTATTTTTAGCAACAACCTGATTTGAGGTAGGAAAAAACCAACAAAACCTGGCAACACTTCAGGACTGTGTATCATGTTTTTGAAAGTCTAGAAAATTGTCTAAATAAGCTTTAAAATTATCAAAATAAAGCACAAATCAACCACAACTGGAACTTAAAATGTATAAAACTTTGAAAAATTTTGTGTGTGTGAACTTTTGAATTTGACCATGCAGATCTAAAATACAGATCTGGCTAATCTGGTGCTTTACCAGAGAGTCATGATCTTTACAGGACAGACAAGAGGAATTTTGTAAGTATGCTTTTGTGAAAACGCCATAACCCAGTTCGGGATAGCTGAACTCCGACTGAACCAAACTGCTTAAATCTAATCCTAAATAAAATTAAACCATTATTTTCTCTATTGCTACATATGCAGTTAAGTTGAAAGGATATTGTGGTAGTGTGTGTTTTAAATCTTCTGTTCACGGAATGTATTTTATTGTGCAGTTTCTCTTTTAATTTTTGCTTCTGCAACTATTCTTGTGTCCTTAGGGCTGTAGAGGTAGACTTCGGAATAAAAGTAAGGATGGAAATAAATAGATAGCTAAAGGCAGATTGAACCATAACATTTACATTTTTCATTTATCTGATCTAAGGGTTTTGCAACTGCTGGGTTAGCAACCCACCCTCTCATTCATGAACAGGAATGCAGATCCCTTGTCTCTTAGCATCACTTAATGGACTTAATTTGGCAAATCACTTATGGGATTTGTGATAACCAACCATAGCTGATTTTAAAAGGATTTAAGGCATTCATTGTGCGTGGGTTCTTCAGAAGTAACTCATTTCCAGGTACTTAATCTGTGAGAGGGAACTAGTTTTACTGGGAGCAATGAAATGGTTACAATGTAGAGAGTTTGGGGTCATTGCTACTGTATTTCCAATGTTTGAAAGCTGCCTGGTGGCCCTGGAAAGGCGTAACCAATTTGTTTGAATAAGCTGTTCATAAGTTTCCACTCTGAGACTTGTAATCCTGATTTAATAAAATGTTGTCATAAAGACCACTTTTTAATTCCTCGATGGGCTGGACATGACATTTTGAAACAGAGGTGCATTTACATTAAAAATATGCATACTGCGGTAGACCAAGAAAAATAAGGCTTTATATGATATTTTCGAGTTTCATAGTGTGTTTTCCCTTATATTACACTAAGTGACAGATTACTTGAAAAAGAATAAGTGAATTATAAAAATATAATTGTATGAGGTTAGCTGGTTTCTAATTTGCAGCCCAGGCAGGAAGTCACCCGGGGGAAGGCAGCCAGCACAAACCTCTGGCTGTTTGACCCTATCTGGGTCTGCTCGATGACATTTAACCTCGGGGATGCCCACATCTCTAGTGCAATTTCACTCCACAGTTTTTTGAAGGTAAAGGAAGAGAGGCCAAAACCCAGCAGGCACAAACAACCATCCTTTTAGCCTCAGCGAAGACTTTGGAGACCGCTTGTCTGTTGTATCAATTCATCTTTGAGAGCAGGCCTGAGGAGAAGGACTTGTGGGTGTTGTTTGATGAGAAGCTCAACATGAGCCAACAATGTGAACTCACAGACCAGAAAGCCAACCACATCCTGGGCTGCATCTAAAGAAAATGTGGCCAGCAGGGCAAGGGAGGTGATTCTGCCCCTCTGCTCTGGCGAGACCCCATCTGGAGTACTGCATCCAGCTCTGGGTCCCCCAACATAAGAAGGACGTGGCCCTGTTGGAGCGGATCCAGAGGAGGGCCACCAAAATGATCAGGGAGCTGGAGCACCTCTATTATGAAGGCAGGCTGTTTAGTCTGGAGAAGAGAAGGCTTTGGGAAGAACTTAATAGCATCCTTCCAGTACCTAAAGAGACCTGCAGAAAAGATGGGGAGGGACTCTTTATCAGAGAGTGGAGTGATAGGATGAGGGGGAATGGCTTTAAATTGAAAGAGGGTAGATTTAGACTAGATCTCATGAAAAAATTCTCAGGGTGGTGAGACAGTGGCACAGGTTCCTAAAGAAATTGTGGATGCCCCATCCTTGGAGGTGTTCAAGGCCGGGTTGAATGGGGCTTTGAGCAACCTTTTCTAGTGGGAGGTGTCCCTGCCTATGGCAGAAGGGTGGGAACTAGATGATCTTTAAGGTTCTTTCCAACCCAAACAAATTCAGTGGTCTTTGTATTTAATTTTGGAGTATTCTGTGTCCAGACAGACACTTGAGATGTGTTTCTTCCACTCAGTGAGATCAGAACTTCTATTTTTTAATTAGCAGAAGTATCAAGCTTTATCTCACAATGGATGCAGGTTTCCTCTCCTTCAAGCCACAAGACAGGCAGCAAAGTTGCTGAAGCAAAGAGTGGAGCTTCTCCTTTGTGTCTTTATAGGAGGTTGTCTGCTGGACTGTGTCCTTGTGTTTTATTATGCTCCAAAATAGCATGTAGGGATGACAACAGTCATTTGCTTAGAAGAGCACTTCAAGAAACACAGGTTTAATGCTGGGGTGGGAGAAAGGCCAAATGTCATAATCAAATGCTCAAGGGAGAGTGCGTGGCAGTGGTGAGGAAGACTGATGAGCAATGTTTAGAATGACAGACCCGAAACACCGACCTGCAGCAATGCTGCAGTGGACAAAAACTTGGAAGCCTTAAATGAAATTATTTTGTTAGATCCTGTAAAAATGCATGTGTGTTTATGTCCTTAAATGCATATGTCAAAATTTTTGATGAGTGGTAGCCAGGTGCTAGGGGCTTAAAAACAGGAGAAAGAATTATTAATATGGGTTAGGCTTAGTGCGATTATAATACCTTTTATTTCCAGTGTTGGAGAAGGGAACATCCTGAACAGTGTGCAGACAACAGTCACTAGAAATTCGCCTATAAACACAGAGAATAAGCCAGAGAGTTCTTGCAGCAGCCCACTACTGTTAGTAACTGCTAACTATTAATGTAGCATTCCCTGGAAGGCTGAAAATGCGTTAACACTGACGAAAGGCAGTGTGAAATTACATGCACCAACACACTCATGAGCCAAGTGCTCCCGTTTAGAGTACCCTCTGTGTTTTGGACCGTCCTGAATATAACTTTGTGTTTCTCCAGCCTGCTGTGCAATGGGGACAGGGATGATGCTGAGCTCCTGGGCCACCTCTTCCATAGAAGAAGTGGCTGAAGCTGCTCCAGATGGACTTCACTGGCTGCAGCTTTATGTGTACAAGGACCGTGAGGTTACCAAATCCCTCGTGAAGCGTGCAGAGAGAGCAGGCTACAAAGGAATTTTCGTGACGGTGGACACCCCGTTCCTCGGCAGGCGCATTGATGATGTACGCAACAAATTCCAGCTTTCTCCCCACCTCAGGTAGGTGCCTGCTGGTGGGATGTAGGATGGGCACATGGTACTGCCATGGCCACCATAAGGTGCTGTGGGGAAAATTTGTCTCTGGCACAAAAGCAGATTTTCCAGGTGTCACATGCCCTGCTGGGCAATAACACCAGGGAACTGAGCACATATCTCAAGCTATGCTTGGCCTGTCATCTGCTTTGGGTCAAAACTAAACTTGCTGTTTGCAGGCTGTAAAAGATGCTTTGTGCCAGGCAACATGAGGCTGCAGAATGCTGAGGTTAGAGTGATGGGATATATCTTTTTACATCTGTCAATACATTCTTGGACATCTTCAAAACTCAGCTAGACACAACGCTGTGTAACCTGCTTTGACTTTGAACTTGGATTCAGCTACGGAGTTGGCAGTGGGGGCCTGGACTATGTGGACCAAAAGTCGCTTCCAACCGATGTTACGATCCCATCTAACTTATGTTATCCTCTGACATTGCACTGAGTCCAGGGCTGTGTTGCTACCCACCACAGAGAACCTTTCCAAGCAACTTTAATTCTTCTTTTAGTTAAGTATGGAAACATGTGGGGATTGGCCTGTCTAAATTCTCCATGAGGACAATTTCCACCCTCGCATGTATTTTCTATATCTCAGAAGAATTTGTGGCCTCATGATTGACCTCAGCACTAATTCTAGTTCCTCTTTACTGCAAGGTCTATGTAGCATTTAATTTTAAAGGTTATCCAGTGGTGTTGTAAGGGCACTGATCTCACTAGCCTTTTGTAAATACAAATCAGTAGACTGGAGAGACCACCCCCAAAAATATATGCTGTAGATCTGGCACAGTGTTAGTAATGTATTTAGTGGAAGGGATATCCAGGACTTGGGTTTACAAAATGGAGCTAAAAATCTTGTAAGAGTCTTGCAAATAAGTCTTGTTAGGCACTGTATACACTGCCACAGCATATATTAAGACTATTCTATTTGCTCTTATTCAGAGCCCACAAACAAACACAGAAATGGAAAGAAAAGAAATTAAGGATAACTGAATGTATTTAGAAGCAGATTAACTTTGATTTGAGTTCTGCGTGAAAGCGAGTTTGGAATATCTTTGATGGGTATGAAGTGTTCTTCCTTTGTCTCCTAAGGCTGTTATGCTATGCCACATACATACTATATATAACTTGTATATAGAAATATAATATCACATCCTGAGGTCTGTTTTCTTTTTCATAATATTCAAATTTAAGGTAAGTCATGGGACTCTGCAATGAATCTGATTCTTCACGTGTCAAGCAAAAAAACTTCCAGAGCCTGGAGAGTTGGATCTCCCCCATATACTTGAAACTAACAGGTGACATGATGAAGGTTGACAAAACAACAGTAACTCTTCCTATGATTCCTGTATTCAAGTACAATCTATAAGGAAAGCACCAGAAAATTAAAAATCACTGTCAAATCTAACATTAAAATGTGCCCCATACAGTAATCCTGATGCAGGTCTGTGATTGATAAAACAATGATACACACTGTCATTTTGTCTAAAAAAAGAAAAAACCAAAAAAACTTTTTTGGGGGGGAGGGCAGTATCATTTTAAGGCCTGGGGCTCAAGTGTCTTTTGCATGCGAGTCAGATAACCTAAAAATATTTGAGGAAAGCAACAGAGCATTTCTGAAACACTTTGACCCCACCTGACTGAACCGTAACAAGGTTTTGTTTGAGCAAACCATATGAAATAATATGAAGTTGGTGTAATCTTTAAAGGTTCAAATTAATCACATCAGATTTCAGAGCGACCCTTGGACAGTGTTTTGTTGCAGTCGGTGGTGAAACTCCCCTAGTGCAGGGCTCTGCTCAGTTATGGGATAACTTTTTCTTGGCTTCAGTTTTTCAACAAAGTTTCAAAGCAACAACAAGGTGCCATTGTGCTCAGAAACCTATGTAAGGCAACATTCATTCAAGTGTTGATCTGCTTTTCACAGGCCAAGAAAAACAACAGTTATTTATATAATCTTATCCATGGTTCTGTTTTTCTCTGGGTACCCCACCCTCCGCAAACCAACAGCTGAAAAGCTGGATCTTGCTGAGAGCCCACTCCTTTCTCATTTTCTTCTGGGCCTGGAACTGAATGGAAAAGCCATGTGAAATGCTACTTGTTGCAGGCATGAAATCAGCAGTGAAACTAGCCAGTTTCCATAGAAAAATACTGTACGTTTCCCGAAATGTGGAATATGAGTATAAAATCGTGCAATGTGGAATGAGACATGGTTTCCAAAGAACAGAGCCGTCAGACTCATGTGGGAGATGGGTGCCCTTGGCGGTTCTGCTGTTGCTGATGGTGGTTTAATGCTTCTGGGCTCTCAGGGGCTGCTTCAGTTTTCTAATAGAAATAGAAACACAACTTGAATTTCTATATTTGCCCTCATTTCCCCTTCTGTCTAGTAAGGTTGTCAGCTCTTTGGTGCAGGGTCTATTGTTTATCATTCAGTTTTTAGAATTGGTGAGACTGATTTGGTGCCAATGAGCAAATAATAGCGAATGTTTTCATATTAATTTCATCTCCTCTCCCCCCCCCCTACATTTTACTAGAAAGCAAACAAAAAAGACACTAGGTGATATGGGTGGATGATGGCCTTGTTGGACAGATGAAAGTTCTAAATTCAGGCTGAATGCAAAGCTTCATGCAGATGCATCTAAATCATGGAGCTTAACAAAATTTCAAAATTTCCCTTTCTCTTCTCCCACCTACCCAATCCCCTATTCCTTCCAGTAGCTGATTTCCCTGGAGTTGCAAAAATTCCACCCCCAAAAACTAAACCAAAAGCTGCTACATGAAAGCTAAGAGGGTTTTTTTTGCTGGTAAGTAGAGGTGCATCTCTTGACTTCAGTGGGTCCGGGATTATGTCAAGCAAGACTGTTCTCTCATCCAGCCTGTACCACTCTAGGGTCTTAAAGTGCCACTGTCTCAGGTGCATTTATCCTCACAGTGCTCCTGGTAGATACTGTTGTTCCTATTTTATGGGGGAAACTGTGGCTGACTAAGGATTCTGATCTGACGTGCTGGGATAGGCTTTATTCCCACTAATGCTCTGCACTACAGCAAAGATTTAAGACAGATATATTGAATGCTGACATTCAGGACTTATTCGTGCCTACGATTAATCTTTTTCAGACTATTTGTCTATGTCTTTTGTTGTTTCAGTTTAAAAAACTTTTCAAGCAGTGACCTGGCATTCTCCTCAGGGAAAGACTTTGGAGAAAATAGTGGACTGGCTGTGTACGTAGCCGAGGCAATTGATGCAAGCGTGAATTGGGAGGACATCAAATGGCTTCGAGGGCTGACCTCACTGCCCATCGTCGCAAAAGGAATTCTCAGGGGTATGTAGTTCTACTGCTTCTCACGCAGCAGGTGAGGCATCCCCTTTCATGGAGGCACCAGGGAAGGAAAAGTGCTCATGCTGGGGAAATTTCTACAGAATTGCATTACTTTTTAACGACAAGCATCTGCTTTGCTGATATGGACTATGGTGGGATGCACATTCATAGTTTTGGGCTGTGCCAAAACAGAGCCAAAAACAATCAAAGGGGGAAAAAACCTCATGCGCAGTTAGGAACCCAACAACCAAGATACTCAGAGAAAGAGCTGCTTAAATAAGTACTTGTAGCTGTCAGATGGTTGGTGTGTCTGTGCCACAGAGTGTGTTTACCTTGATGCTCAGTATGTAGGGACCAGAGCCACTGGTCACTAAACTAGTCAGTTTGTCGCGTGGCATCACATCAGTTATATCCGAAATCAGAGGCAGCCAGGAAGACTGAACTTGCTCTGTTCATTACACCCATAAGCTCTAACACTGATCTGATTTGTATACTGGGCAAAAGAAAGCTGGATTTCCATTCTGTCAAAAGCACAGAGCACAGAGAAGTGATTTAAGTAAGTATGCATTACTACCGTAATCATGTCAAGAACTTTATATTGGGGAAAATAATTTAGCAAAATAATTTCTTAGTAATGAGTTATGGGACATAGTAGAGAAAATAAAGGCTAGCAACAAAAGTGGCTGCTAATCCAAAGTGTTAAAACATTCTGTTCCAACATTTCAAATGATTTTTCTGATCTTATTGCTTAAAGCTGTTTTCTGTGTTGAGATGGGGCTTTGGCAGGATGAAGCCGAAAGGGTGGCTTTGCATTAACCGGCAACGTTTTTTTAATGATGCCAAAATTTCCTTCATCACAATGTCAATATGCTCCCAGTTATGGTAAGGCATATCTTGTTGGTTTGTTTGTTTTTCTAGCTGATGATGCTAAAGAAGCTGTGAAGATTGGCGTAAATGGTATCCTAGTGTCAAATCATGGAGCGCGGCAGCTTGATGGGGTCCCTGCAACTGTGAGTATTGGTGCCAATATGCAGCAGTAGTCTGTCATTCTCTCCCCCTTTTGGCTTCTTGCTTGCATTCTCTAAACACATGGCAGCTGGAGGAAAAACCTGTAAATATGTTAGTTGTATGTCTTAACCCACAAGAAGTCATCTCTCTCCGCTTCTCTATGTATGTCACATCACAGTCTGGGTTAGACACAGCCTCTCCTTGGTCAGATCAAACAAAAAAGCCATAGGAGAGTTTACATGTGGCTGCTTCTTCAAGCGGCTTGGGCACCCTGTCCTTGGCTGCAGCACCCTGCATGGAAACTCAGAAAAGCGATTTCAGTTAGGATGATATTGTCAGTTCATTTATTAGAAATTGGAAAGTATTTAAGAATATTTATTTTTCTGGTCTCCTCTTTTATTTCTCCTTTCTCATCTTCTTTTGAAAACCCCCTGTTGCAGTTCACTGAAGGTTGGAATAGAGTTGGTTCTCCCGTTTAATATTCTTCAGAGTTTTCTGAAAAATTACAGAGTTACAGAACAGCTAAAGGCAGAATAAACTCTCCTTTCAAACATTTTCACCTTTGGAAAAGGTACAGCATGGTTAAATAACAGTTTTTTCCTTTTTCCTTTTCCTTGCCGTGCTACTCTGTGCCTTTTCCAAAAGTGAAAAGGGATTTGAGAAATTCTCAACTGGCAAAAAAAAAAAAGCAAAGGAAAATGAAAAAGTATGTGTTCAGGCTGAAGGAAACCCCCCGAAATTCCAGTCATCACTCATCTTGCTTCATTTGGTGTGGGGAAGCTGCACAAGTGAAAAGTGAATGAAAGGGAGGACTATCAAAGTCTGGTTGTGGCTGTTTCAATAATCCTAATGTGTCCTTGATGAAAAACCTCCTGTTTTCCTTGATTTTCTGAAGGGAGAGGGAGACAGGTAAGTCTCTTTTCACTGTGGAGTGTTTTGCACTTGAAGTCTTATCTACTCAGCTGTCCCACTGGCATGTCCCCCCCCTCCCCTGAAGCACTTCTCCTGTCTGCACTTCTCTCCTTGAGGCAGCTGAGGATTTCACGAGATGACTTCCTTCATCTGCTGATTTTCAGACGTCTTCACGTGGACCCATTGATCTTCTGGTAGTGCTGGCTGGTTCTTCACCAGACAAGCCCTGCATCAGGGTGCTGAATGCCAGCACAAATTGTTTTCTAAATGGTTAATAAAGTTGAGGTGTTGTCCTCTAAGTTGAGGCATCATCCTTTGAGATGCTCCTGCCTGACTATCTCCACGTACTCATTGTGAGAAATAAGAAAGTTCAAGAAGTACAAATTATTTTTTTGCCAACTGCAGTAGAACAAAAATTAAACTTGCAAACTACTTGTGATGAGTTATTCCCTTGCAACACCACAGTGCAGAGAAGAAAGTACTGTTAAAGCTGAGGTGTTCACTGGGTTTCACGGTACAAAGAATGTATTTCACAATGCAGTTTTCGTAACATAAATGTACATATCAGATCATGCTAAATGTTTCTGTTTTAGAAACATAGAAATTTGCTTTAATTTCACGGGTTTCCAGAACGTGAGCTAAACTCAAGCTGGTTAATATTTCTAGTGTCTAGTTACATATTGAGGAAATCTATGTTTTAATTATGGTTTGCATCATACTTTAGTTATTATAGCACTTTAGTGTTGGTACAGTTTGTCAGGATGTAGAAAGCGGTCTCTGTGTATGGAAAAAGATCCAAAATACATTTGGCAAGAGAGCAAAACCAAAGGGAGGGGAAAAATATCATAGCAAGTGCCAAACTTCAAGAAAATTTTAATCCAAATCTAAAAACAAACTGTACTTTCAAGTTTCTCCCCCACCTCCCGCCATCTCCTAGTCATTTTTTTTAATCCATTAGAAGGGAAATTAATTATATCCGTATTTGTAAGATATGAATTTGTGTGCCTTTTGTCTTACTACCACATACTGGTTCCAGTCTCCTTAGTATTTGGCTTCCAATTTTATGTCTTTCCAGATTTTCATGAATAGTAACTATTTAGATATTACAGGAATTGTTGCTATGTAATTAACACTTGAGGCTTTAATTCAGGAGCTTACCTCTTCATTGGGACCTCTTGCATGGTGTAGATGTGTTACTTAACTCCTTGTTTACTTACTTGTAACTTGGGAACAGTACAAAAAATTTCTCCCCTTATCTTTATCACTAGTGCAGGGGATAAGTAGATGTTGGTGGAAGTAACATACATGTGAATTAAAGGAAAGCATTTCCCAACACGCTCACAACTCAGGAAAGCTAATTTTTTTTTTTTAATATGAAGTTTACAATGTAAATTTCCTGTAATCAAGACGCATTTTCAGAAGGAAAAATATGGTCATGAAACTTTCAGCCACCTGTATGTTCCTCAGGGCACATCCTTCTCTTACTCCATGTCTATAGGTACAATGCCTACGTCTGGGCTTCTTGAAGCCAGTGATTTAATTTCCTCCCCAAACTAGTGAATACTGGAAGTTTGGAGTGTAATATCAAGGAAAAGCCTGTTCTGTGCTTGCTGTTTCATATATTCTTTCCAAGTATCTGATAGTAGCTTGTGTTGACAGGTGTCATGGGATCAGATGGCCATTTTGTGTCACCCTGGTGATTCTCATTCTATTTATGTAACTCTCCAAATAAATTTGACCTCTGTATATACCTGCTAACATGTGAAGTCACTGCCGGTTTTCAATACAAAGCCGTGTTATTTGTGCATACAGTTAGGCATGCAATTGTTCATTTAGCTTCTGTAAAGCTTGGGTCCTTACATAGGAAATCATTCAAAAAAATAAGCTGGGTTGCAGAAGCAGACAAGGTGTATTCCTGGTTTCACTCTTTTAGATTGATGTCTTGCCTGAAATCGTTGAGGCTGTGGAGGGGAAGGTGGAGGTGTTCCTAGATGGTGGTGTACGAAAAGGCACAGACATCCTCAAAGCACTAGCTCTTGGTGCCAAAGCCGTTTTCATTGGAAGACCTCTCATCTGGGGCTTGGTTTATCAAGTAAGTTAGAAAAAGCTCAACTTTATGTTTTTAGATACCTAGACTTGCCATTTAGGCTTAATGTGTGCACGTGTGTGTGTGTATGTGTGCACACAGGGGTGTGTTTGTGATGGTGTCTGTGTGTATCCAGGCCATCTGATCTAAAATTTGCCATGACAAGTACTCAGGAATTACAGCTGTCCGTAAAACTTTGTTGTCACATATATATGTCTCTATCTACACACGAGAGAGATGTACAAGTAACAGCACACATTTTTTCCTAATCTACAAGGGTGAAGAAGGAGCAAAAGAAGTTCTACAGATGTTGAAGGAAGAGTTTCGCCTAGCAATGGCACTGACAGGTGACATTAGTGTTTCTCTTTGAAACCACCTGTCTTGCTTTTCCTCAGAGATTTCACTTGCTCTGGGCAAGACATACTGTAGTAACCTACAGAAGGGAAAAGAAAATGTTTGCCATATAAACAGATTAGGCTATGGAGAGATGGGAAAAAGGCTTTGCATTATCTCTGTGTTACAGATGAGGAACTGAGTAGAGTAACTGAAAAGAAGTAAAAATGTTTTTCACAAAGAGAGCAATAAATCTATAGAAAAGTAGTGGTAAATCCTTGGTCACTGGAGGGTGGATTTCATCTGACAATATGTAGATTTCTATGGGATAGACAAAGAAAAGGCTTAGAGTGGAATAGAAAAGCGGGGCTTTCAACTGATATGTAACTTCTCCTCCAGGATGCCAGAGAGTAGAAGAAATTGGCAAGACACTGATACGAAGACATCACGTATTTTCCAAGATTTAGGTCTGAAGACTATTGCCTCGTGTGTTGTCCATTGTACAGAAAGTGTGCTGCCAGACAAAAAGCAGCCGTGTTCAATCTTTGGGCCTCATCCTGCAATCCTGACTGAGAAGGGGTCATCTGTAGATCACTTGTTGAAGACAGTACTTGAAGAAATTTTTACAGGTGTTTCTGTATTCTCCTGGGTTCTTAAGGGAAGCTGCTCTACTGGGAGATGTATAAAGATGCCTTTATACAAGACCAGCATAGAAACTTCGAGGTGTTTTGCAACAAACACTAATATTAATTTACATGCCTGGAAGTAACTTAACTGTTAAAATGAAACCATAAACAAATGTTTTGATAACAAACATCTATTAAAATGCAGAAATTTAAAGTGTAAAATATACTTCTTGCTCACTGTTTACAGAAACTATGCTGTAGATTGTAGAGATTAAATCTTGCTTTCTAATGAACATAGTGTCATTTCCCTAGCGACTATGTGCTATTGTTTTATAAGCATGTGGGCTTGTAGCGTGCAGGATGTAGGAGCTCAGAAGACTGTTAGTTGCAAAGAACTGAACAGCAAAGCAAAATTTGGGAAATTCTGCTGTTCAAGTCACGCAAACCCCTTTGCAATCAGACGATTGTTATGTATGTGCATCAGGTATAGGTCAGATCCTTGGCTGGTGCAAATCCTTGTAGGCCTTTTGCCTTCACCAAACTCTGCTGACTGCACCCAGCTGGAGCCCCGAGTCACATTTTCCACCTGGATTCATTTGCTGACAGTGGCAAGTGAAGGCTGATGGTACATGTGAGAGTCTGTAGGATTTGCGGGCATCTGCAAAAGAGAAACTTGAATAGTTGATGTATTAACCCATGACTTGGGAAGATCCTTGTGGCTCTATTCAGTTTCCATGAACATCCTTCAGTGTTGTTCACTCTGTTTATGATGACGATACAGAGGCATAAGAGATCTGCTCCCCCTTTCTCTGAACAATCCAAGTGCACAGTGAATTCAGGAGAAATTTTGCAACTGTGAAGAACATAGGAATAGCTTGATACTGCCAAGTGACCTTTCCCAAAGTGAGCAGGCAGAGGAGGTAAGACTACTAATCTTATCTTGGGTAAAACTAAGGATGGCTCTTCATCTGTCTCACTTCTGTGTGGATATAGGGATATTACTGGGAGCAGGGAGAGGCAACTGCAGAAAGGTTTTGAAAATCTTGTGGAAATTTAGTGTTCATTTTAAAGGAGGATTAAAAATGAAAAGCCTTAATTTCACTGTTCCACTGTCACTGACATCACTGGCTCCGCCATTTGTTTCCCATCAGGAAACAAAAAAAATATCAGGAGGACTCATGCATTCTGACTCTCCTTTTTTGCTCTATTTGAAATATTCCTTACTGAGCTTTAGAGGCAGCTTTGTAATAAAATGATGGAATATTTCAATGATGTGAACTAAAGCTGGGGCTGGAACTCAAAATGGGGAGAAAACCCAAAAGGCCACATGCTTGCCCTTCAGTTGTAAAATTTGTACTTTTATTTACTGCAGAATGTAGTGTGTTGTGTGAGGGTTGCGTAGCAACAAAATAAAGTTTATCTGTGTAAGGAAATATGAATGTTTCTCAGAGCATAGAGAAGCATAATTTCTGCTGTTTACTGCACTTATCATATCTGTTGCAATGTGGACTGTGTCAGATGTCAATTACAGACTAACTTCAGAAAGACTGTTTATTTTAGATAATATAAATGTTACTTAAAAGATAGGGCCATAATATCTTATGTTTATATGTTTAAGATCTATTTCTAAAGTTTAGAAGATGTAGTTTCCTGTCTTTGCCCTAACCAGATTCAAGGAAAGTTCTGTAACTCTGTGGTCCAGGATGAATTCTGATGGTGAGGGAACCAGTTTTGTTACTTGTAATTAACTATTTCTAGTTCCTCTAGGATAATGGGTTTACATTGTTTTTTCCTGCTTCTTATCTGCGAGTTGTCTGACTGCCTTCCAGTTCAACCCCTGTAAGAATACACATGTGTTAGCAACCAAAATTAGAGCCAAATACTGAAAAACTGTGAGATCAATATTAACAGAAATGAAATTAATTTGTCTGGTAGACTTCTGTTTATAAAATATTCCACAGTGAAGAGAATTTCCCTTGGTTTTGAGACAACTGAACACAAGTGCTTCTAGAAATCATTAAGAAAAAGGTAGGAATTCTGTTTGGTTTTGGTTTAGAAATGAGGAAGACTAAGTGCCCTTGACCATTTAATAACCTGAACAATTCCCAGGCTAAGAAAAAAATCTACCTCTTACTTGCTTAATCCAGAGAAACTGAGAAGAAAACATAGCGCATATAATGGGTGGTGGTCTTTTTGAGATATATTAAGTAGGAAAATACAGTATTTACCTCTAAAATAACAAATGAACCTAACAGACTCTTAGGAACAATTAGTCACAATCCTCAGATCAAAGCAGAGAAGTAAAGGGGGAAATTTTGCTTCTGCATAAGACCACTTTGAGCTGCAGCACATTGGCTGTCTGGGCTTGGAGGACAGGTCTGGCTGCATTGGGAATAATTTTGCCATGAGAGCCTGGCGGTTAAATATAGCAGAATAGTGCACTTGAAATGCAGAGGTTCATGACAGTTTGGTGAGCAGAAGATGTCAGAAGTCAACTGAGGGTTGTGAGACCACCTGATCTTTCAGATACAAAGTGGAGGAGGAGATTGGTGTAGTGTTGGGACAGATTTTTCTCTCGCTTAGCCTGTCAGTTCTTTAAAGCAGAGACCTGCTGTTTTTTGCATGCTTGGAGCCTGCGCACAGGGTGGGGAATCCAGTAAGTAAATAATAGGAGTCATAATTCAGTGCACTGAAGCTGAAGAGCTGTGAAAGACATGATCTGTTTTCTTGTGACCTCCACCTCTTGCTGTGACTCTGGGACACATCATTGTGTTTTATTTTACTAGTGGCCAAGTCAAACAAATAGCTATGGAACTGGTAAGAACTCCACCTCCATCCCTAATTTTTCAGGTTAAGCATGAAACTTGTCTGTCTTACTGGGAATTTCTGAACATAAATAAACAGACACTTAGAGTAACTCGCTTTGATAAATGGGCAGTGTAGGTCAGGGCCTGTTGGATATGCAGGCGACTCAAAGATGAAGCAAAGCCGGGGAAGTAGGCAGGAATGGCTCTGCTTTTCTTGGCTTCTCAAATGGTTTTCAGGCTGAAATAAAATACTGAGAGCACGAGGAAAGCTGGTTTCTGAAGTCATGATTTTGCACTGAACCTCACTGTAAGGATATATCTTATAAAGCTACTTTTGATGTGGAAATTTGGCTCCAAACCACACTGAAGGCCATTATAAATAACCACTTCATCACAGGACACACAGAAGTTGGCTTCCTTGAACGCTCCTAGAAAGCAACTCTAACCTTATTGAGCTATAACCTCAGCTAGTGTAAATCAGAGAAGCTCCATTGACTTCATCAGTTTATACTGATTTACACCAGCTGTGACTGTGGCCCACAATACAGCAAGATATGTCAGCTTTTGATTCTGTCACTGAGTGTTGAACAAAATTGTTTTTAAAACAAGATTGGCAATCCCAAATTTAGATACTAATGAGACACAGCCCTGTAATTGTTTCACGATGCCTATATGTTCCATTTTGTTTTCATTTTGCCTTGCTTCTGTTTTTCTTATCTCCTGCCAAACAGAGAGAGAGTACCACATATGTTACATTCATAACAAAGATGTTTTTCTGCTTTGAGAACGTGTCCTCCAGATGCAAAATGCCTTTGTCTTGTAGTTCAGCTTCTTCCTTTGCATAGGTATATGGGTTATGTGCCAACATAAGAATGCCCTTGAGGGCCAGCCCCAGGTTTCTGCAGGCCCTGGAGCTCTCAAAGGGGCACATAGGCTCTCACAACTGAACTTCAAAGATCTGATTCTCCCTTAGGGCTTTCCAGCTTCTAAGTGATCATTTCAGATGGACAGGATGAATTGTGTCCCGGAGCATCCTGATAGGAATGCCCTGAGGCCACCAATGCATCTCTTCTGTCACAATCCTACAGGGTGCGTGTGTAGTTAACCATACTTCGTAATCAATTGCACTGGCTGCACCTTCATGGTATGGAAGGCTGGTAGATGCAATACAGATGGCTTGGTCAGGCAAGCAGAAGACATTCATATAACTAGAATGACAGGGATTGATTATTATTTTATGACAACAGCAGCTGTAAGTCCCAGTCAAGGCCAAGACAGCATTGTGCACTGCAAAGATGCTTTTCTGCAAGCAGAATCTGAAGTGTAAATTGACAGGCACAAGAAGCGAAAGTCTGTCTCTCTAGAAAGAGAACAGAAACAAACTGATTTCCTCAGTTAAATGGAATTTCTATTCCACTGCCCTAATTATAAATCATGCTGTTTTCCTTAAGACAGATAACTCTGAGGTAGATGCTACATAACACAAATACTTAACAACTACGGGGAAGGTCCACAGATAGACCTTTCTTGCAGAAGGTGGAGCTTCTTATGCAACTAGGACTATACCTTGCTTTGTGTCAGTTTGCAAAGCAAAACCTGATTGTGTTGGCTTTGCAGTACAGGAATGGAAGACCTCTTATTTCTTGCTGGTTGTCTATAATTCAATAGCATAACATGATTTTAGTTGGGTTCTCTGCAAGCCCCTCAGTATCCTAACCACTTTAATTCTGTGTAGTGTGTTTTATAAGATCAACTTGCCAGAAGGACTGAAATTGGTGGATTTAAAGCATTTAGAGAGACCAAGTACTCATGGTTAGGTTCATTTCACATAAGATTTTCAAGAATGAACACAAAGATTTCAAAGGAAGGTGCACAAATCCTACAATAAGGCAACATGGTAAAAACTTAACTCTTACGCGTAGAACTTATAAATAAGTTCTACATGTATTGCTACAAGACCCAGAAATCTAGCACAGATGAGACCTGAGTGCTGATCAGAGTGGGAATTTGAAAAGCAGAATCATCTCACGTACCTAAGCTCTCCTCTGAGTCTGTATGAACGCTCTAGCAAAGATAAGCTAGCCTGGTGTAGGTGGGGTCTCTGTTACAATTTTAATATGAACTGCCGCTGTCTCTGGAGTTACACATCTGCAGCCTTCCCAGAGCAGCGAAAAATACCAAATTTTGTATAAGCAAATTCTCTTAGACAAGCTTACTTCTCTACACAGGAATCCAGGAAAACCTAAAAAGTGCCCTTCATATAAGAAACCCTAGTGGCAAGCTCTTTGAAAGGGTTACAGAGAAATTTATATTAGGAAAAGAGAGCTCGGTCACAGTCTTAGGAAAGCACAACAACAGAATATATCTTCAAATAAAGAATAAGAGCTGGCAATAATCCATCTCATTTCCTTACTGCCTATTGGTGAGTTTGTTCTAAGGCTAATCCACGGCTGTAGGTCCAAGGGTGCCAACATCCATCTCTACTTTGTTGTGGCATTGCATTCTGCCTATTGCTGCTGTGTCTGTCCCAAAGTTCTTGGTTTTGATCTCACAGGGAAGCTCAACTAAAAGAGATGCCTGGGACTTTTGGGCAGAGTCTTTGCTGTTTGGAGATACTTTGAAACGAAGTGTGTGAGTGTTGGTGAAGGGCATTTGGCTAGAAGGTAAGATCTCTTTTTCATTTTTCAAGAGTCTCCTACCCAGTATTAATATTAAAGTCTAGTTATAGTGGTTTGCCAGATGGGACAAGGGAACCTGAGTAACTAGAAGCCTGTGGTGCTTAAGCATCGCTTCACATCATTAGAGAAATCATCAAGTACCTCCTCAAGGAAGAGGATCCCAGTCCCTTGTTCCCAAGCAATGTGCTGCCTATAGATGTGGGAAAGAATTTAAAAAGGAGGCTAGCAAAGACCTTGGAGTGTTCTTGCCCACATCATGTTACTTGCTCAGTAACGTCCTGGGGCCTGGGAGGTTAGATCTTGCTGTTCCGGAACTGCTGTTGTAAGGATCACTCATTTTAGTAAATAAAGAAGCCCACTACCATTACAACATTCTTTCCAGTTCTGTTTAAATGCTGATACGATCTTTGTCTAAAAACTTCAGGGCCAGACAGTGAGCGAACATAACTCTGTTGCAATCTGTGGAGCTGTACTGATGTATGTTGGCTGAAAAACTACAGGCTATTCTCTTCTTACCCTCCCAAGAGGCACCAAAGGTTTCATTGGTTTCACTGGAAATTTTAGATGCATCCCATTAAGCCCATAGCATTTGAATTTGTGGGACTTGCAGCTGTCACACGAGGTGCGTGATTTTTTGTCAGGAATTTTAAGATGGGGGTAAAGCAGCAAGTTATGCACTGAGGACAAGATGGTTCTGAGTTAGGCAAGGCTCGTACAATTACCTTCTTAATGCTGCTGATTTTCCTAACCAAAGTTGTCCAGTTACAAAGTTGCTGAACAAGATGATCTGATGCTCAACGTCAGATCATCTTGTGTGAATGGAAAAGTGAACGTCCCTTGTTAAAGATATACACACTTCAATGTATAAATAAACAAGTAACTTAGGACTTTTGTACTTTGCTCATCATGTTATCCATCCATAAACTATACCCTACCAAGATTCAGTCTTCCAACCTTTGCTTTCTTATGTGCTCACTGTTAACTTCGAAGACTGTTGCAACTCTACAGGAGGCCTGAAAGATGTTTCTGACAGTTCTAGACCCAGCTTATTTTCTGGTTATTTGGTAGTGCCAGAGAAACTCGGAAGACCTCATGCTGCATCATTAACAGTGTCTTCTCATGTTAGACTATGGATAGCCACTTGCAAGCAGTTATGTGTACAATCATAACTGCTGCATAGCAGACTACAGAACCACAAACGACCTAAATAATTTGCTGGCATGCTAATGAATAGTAAACCCAGACAGCTCAACCATCTGCATGCTCTGCTTTATATCGGTTTCAGTGTGTTGGATTTGGGTGTGTGTATCATCGTCGTTCCCCAACATAAACCCATACTTTTCATCTATTGCAGAAAGACATTTTTTCCATAAAGATAAAAAACTATTCCTTTTGATTCTCAATCCTTTTTCCATTATTGCTCTGATAGGGATGGGAGTTGTATTGTCACTTATTATAGAGGATGTAGAGTGCATTCAAAGAAAAAGGAACTGTAGAGTACCCAAACCGCAAGATCATTTATTAATTTGTGTTGCTGTTTACTGGTGTCTTTAAAAATCATCAGTTCTATATGATGATCAAAGATGTTGGCTGCAAAGTGACGCATCTCTAAGCCAACACTGTGCACCTCTGCCATGGTGTCTAGACCCAACTGCAGCACATTCGTGGAGAAAATCTTCATTCTGAATGAATGTTGCCTGCAATGCACTGGATAATTTACTTTAGAGGGTTTTTATTGCCTCTATCAGAAGCTTTTTATTTATTAGAAAAAGTAATATGTACATTACTACAGATATTAGTACAGGGGATCCCAGGAGAGAATATCCTGAGCTTTGTTGCTTTTGATGGTTAGAAAAGTGCACTGACTGATGGATATTTTCCAGAGAGTTTGAAATCTTTATAGAAGCAAAGTGTCTGCATGCCATATAACATGATGCCTCAAGGTAAAGCTGTCTTTGCATAGGAGACAGCCCTGTTAAGTAATACTCTGTTTTCCATAGCTAGCCTTTTTCAGTCTCACCTTCCCAGTCTCTTGAGAAAATGGTTAAAGAGAAATTCCTTGAAGTTTCTCTTTCCTTTTCTACTTGGAATTGACGTATGCTCCTTTCCCCACTGCCTCTTTGGATGTAGGAAGGTGTTGCTGTGATTATTTTTTTTTCTCCTTGTTTTCATTTCTAGTGTTGTCAATCGTTAGATTGCCCTGCACTGCAGCATCATCATGGTAAATGCCAGAACAGCTTCTCTAAATATTATTATGTTCAGTGAAGTGTGTCAATTAATTACTGTTCACTTATGCTGATCCAAAGACACTTCCATTGGCCCAACAAGATACTTTTAAGCAACATGATAGTATGTAAACAGCTGATAAAAATGGGGTCATCAACCTAGTAAGAACTTTAGATTTTTGGGTGTAGTGTAATTTGCTGCAAGAAAACAGCATGTAACCTTATAGGGTGTTTAGCGTCAAAAGCAGCAATTCCTGATACATTATTTTCTCTTTGGGGATTAAAATCGTCCAAATTATATTATCCCAAGTATATTCCAGTAGGTGATTTAGGTCTGCAAAACAAAACTTCATAAGTGTATCTGGCTAAGGGGCTGCCTTTTGATATTATATCTATAAATACATCCCAGAAATGCACATGCAAATTGGTTTCTTGTATGTGGAAGTAGAGGAGCCGTGCTAAGGTAAGTATCTAACATCTACCTTGTAATTTTTCCTGCCCTGGCCATGACTTTTTAGAATCCAATTGTATCCATAGCTGAGTAGCTCTAAGGAATAAGGCTCTGGTCAATGTGCAGCTCCCTGAGTTTATTGCTTTTACTGTTCTTGAGATACATTAGCTAAAGACTGCCTGAGATCCTCACTGAATGAACCTGCTGGTGAATTTGGGTCTGATTTCATAGCAATGAAGCCTGCTTATTGCCTGTAGAAGCCATGCAGGACCTAAGACCTTTGCCGGCTTTATGTCAGTACAAATATACTGAGAACTGTACATAACTGACTATTCAGAAGGTGGAAAGAATACCTGATCTTGGTTTGGAGGTACCAGCGAGATGATCTGGGGCTCTGTCATCTCAAAACAAGACATACAGGATCCAGTTACTGGAAACTGAAGGTATTAAAAGAAGTGTAAGGCATTTTTTTTCAGAAGCATGGGTTATTAGAGTGGGAACACTCACAAAAGATTTGGTACATTATCCCATGTAGTATTTATATGCAAAATAGGTAGTTTTTGAGAAGATATGCTCTATTCTGCCCACAAAATATTAAAGACTTGTTGGGTGGAACGTTCTGGGTTTTTCATGGTGAAAATCAAATTAGGTGAATGCAAGATCCCTAAAACTTACTAAGCCTATCACTTTCCTGTTGATTTTTTTGTTGTTTGGTGGTGGGTTTTGTGTTTGGGGTTTTTTTGTTGTTGTTTTTTTTTTGTTGTTATTGTGGGTTGGGGTGTTTTTTTGAGTTTTTTTTTTTAATTTGTGGCTGAATCTATGTGAATCAGGCAAGATAATGTAGTTGTATGACTTATCTGTGCAACCCAGCCCATCAAGAGGTGTACCTGTTCGTGTTTCTGAATGGTGCCTCTTTATCAGAACTTCCCTATGACATTTAGGATGTTTCGGACTTTTAAGCCTCTTGGATTCAGTGATGCTTTGGCTTAAGGTCCCCATCTGTGTCCACCAGTACAGCTCTTTTGGCTGAATTGGTACCTTGCTGAATTAGCCTCATTAAGGCTCTAGGCTGTCATCTTGTTTCTCTGATGTTTCTGCTTTTGACCTTGCTGGTGTGGATTTGTCAGATGCTTTGCTGCCTTGATGACCCAGGGTAGGTTTGAGAGCATAATTCTAGGCTTTGTGAGAAGGGAACATTTGTAAAGCAGGAGCCCCTCACTAATCTGCAGAGGGAAAACATGTATAACAGGCAGTGGGGATTCCATTTTTCAGGACCCAGGGTTTAAGGCAGGATTAAACAAGTCTTATTAAAAGTGTTTTCCAGTGCATGTGGCTCCTTCTGAGAGCACCCAGGTGGTTAAGAAACCAGCATTAAGAATAAAAGCTGTTTCTCTTTTCTGCACAACAAATGGTTCAAGTGTCTGGTATTCGATTCAGAAAGGAAACCTGCAGCAGTCATGTCCCCTGAAATAAACCAACCAACTTTTTGAGCTGCCAACACTTCTGTCTATTACGTCAAGGCATCGCAAAGTTTAAAGCATAGCAAGGCTATATATATATTTATATATATATAATTTTTTTTTTCAGTAATCCCAGGGTAAATATTAGGTAGACAGCATTTCTGCTTTGTGCATTAAAAACCTGACTGAATTTGAAAAGCCTGCAAGTGCACTTTGGGGATTTTGGAAAGTGTCATTTGGCCATGAGCTAAGACCAGAAGCTGCCATTTTGCAGATGGGGCAGGAGAGAAAGGCGTTTGGCCTCATTCATAACTTCACAGCTACTGCAAATATCAGCTGATGAATATTTATGNGCAGGGGGGGAAGCTTAAGTTAGGAAAATGGTTGTCTGAACTCTGTGGGATTTCTTTACCAACACTTTCCATGCTTGAACAGTAGCTGATGAATGAAATCATTATGTACTGAGCCCCTGTGCAGGAAAACAAGGTTTGTCAAGACTCTGTTCGTTAGCACCTTGTACTTTGTTTGAACCTTGGACGTTTGCTGGGCCCTGTAAAGGGAAACTGTTTTTACTTCAATTCAAACGTGCTATAAAACTAGCCTGTTCTTTTCTTGTTCAGTCCTTGCTGTGCACTAATTGTAAAACAGGGTGTCATCATTAGGAAAATAGGGGCCCAGACAGGAATGTGAAGTGCTATAGGGTGGTGTGGGGACTGGGGAGGTGCTGCTACAGGGCAGGCTAGGAGAGCGGCTATGGAAAGGATTGATTTGAAGTGTCCCTATTGAACAGACCTACAGCACCCGACTATGGTGGTGACAGTAGGCTCATCCCCCATGCCAGGAACACACTTGAAATCAGACCTCTGTCTTGCAAGTTGCTGGACACCTATCAATAAGCAGGGAAGGTGAGGGGAAATGCAAATTGATTTATCTGGGCACAGAGCTGTGAGAGACTGAAAGCCAGCTACGTTTTCTTCTTTGCACAAATGCCCAGCACAAACACTGTGTTGCAGTTAACTGCTGCAGGCAATATATGCTTGGTTAAAATGAAAACGATGTTGCTTCTTGCAAGACAGTGCTTTCCCAATAATTCCTGCATGTATCAGCAGTCTCCAGCTTTACTGGTTTTAGAAGGTATTGCTCTTGAATAATGCTCAAGGAAGTGGAAGAGGTGAGTGTCCTTCCTCTGCATAACATAATTTCAAAGTAATGTATTTCTTTGTATTTGCATTATCTCAAGTCACTCATTGAGAGGGGAAAAAAGCCAAATCTCTTTCTTTTGCCTTCACCAGGCTGTAAATTAACAGCAAAGCGCAACTTCCAATAAAGTTCACGAACATAACTTCAGTGTTGGGATGAATCAAGCCCAGGAAGGAAACTGGCTGGAATAAGTAACTGCGGAAAGCCAGCTAGGGCTTACTGAAGTGAGCATTGGCTGCGGGTGGCCAGGCTAAGCCCCCCTCACAGGACCATGGGGTCAGAAAGCAGCAGCTCGGGACTGCATAAAATGCAAGCACCTTGAAAGGCAGGCAGCTTGACTTAGATATAGAGTAAAAATTAGAAGTGCTCAGAAACAGTTGGTCACTTCAGAAAATCAGTCCCCAAGAGCTCTGCAAAATTTACCAGGATCTGCTTTAGATCTAGAAACAGGGAAAAGCCTAGATTTTTGCTGTTGTACTCCTTCAGTGAAATCCCTAAACTTGGCACCAATTTGTCTGTTTTTTCTCCAGGGGGCACCTTTTCCTCTGCTAATTTAGAGCTACCTTAATTCCTTTACAAAGAGGAAAACCTTCAGGAAACGCCCACGTGCAAGAAACCGCAGGGGCCTTGCCCCCCCATGGAAGTCACTCACAAAGCCCTTCTGCTCCTTCCCACCCTGCGGGGAGATGCCCTCGTGTCCCATTTACAGGAACCAGCAGATGGTGCTGTAATACATCAAGTATTTATTTCCCTGGACAGGCAAAACTTGGGACAGAGGTACTAGGGGCTGCCTCTGACCAGCCCCAGCCCCTGAGGCAAATCGCCCCCTCCCCGGCCACCATAGTACCATTGCAAAGGCAGATGATGCAGCTCTGTCTCCCCGTCCTGGACATCCTGCTTCTTTCCAAACACACAAAGCAGTTTCTGATGCCGAGGGGGCTGTTTGGCTTGATCTTTCTTCACACAGCAGCAAGCTGGAGCAGCCATGAGGGTGCCTAGAGTGACTGAGTGAGGGGATGGTGTGTGCCTCTCTTCAGGGGTGGTTGGTGAGGGATGTGAGGATGGTGAGGTGGCCATGATCCCCTGGCACTTTGCCCAGCTGGGCCCTCCCAGTTGAGGGGTTTGCCGAGTGGCAGAGGTTTGGCGGGCACTCCTCAGAGAGGGTGGCCATGCCTCACTCTCTCCCTGGCACTTTTGTTGGTGACGGGTTTGGGCCCATAACTTGGAGTGGTGATGCTTGGGGCATAGCGAAAGGCCTATTTTTCTTCTAAAATGTTAATTAAAAATGCCTGTAAAAGACCCCACAAGAAACTATGGTGAGGTGGTGCCCAGCACTGTGGGCTGTGCTGCTAGGCTGGCCCACAGCCCTGGAACATTCTGGTGTTTCCCCTCTCAGGGCAGTGGGGGCCTCCCAGCTGCTGCAGCCTCCACTGCCTGCCTGCAGCTGGCCTGGTGAAAATTTTGAGGAAAACTCCCCCAAAAAAGGGATGCAGAGAAAAGGGGGGACTTTAGAGTGAGGCACAGAGACACATGTGATACTCCATGAGCAAGTAAGGCATGTGTGTTTGCAGGGTAGACTCTGCAAAACATGGTGGTGTAAACCAGGACCGATCTGGCTGCATTGCTTTTTGTCTCCCCCTCTGGAAAATAGGAAGTCCTCAAAATGTTTGCCATTTATTTGTGAGATTATTCTTGCCTGCCAGCCAGCACCTGGTGCCCAGTGAGCTGATGATGTGCCATGAGGACAGAGAAGGGGCTGAGGAGCTGCTAACTGGCTGGCAGCAGCAGAGAGGACAGGGAGAAATGTGCTCGGGGAGGGACCTGGCCATGCTGCGCAGCTGTTTTTGTTATACCACCAAGCTGTAAAGTTGAAAAATGATTTGAAAAGCAAGGGATGTGCTGGGAGTACTGGCGTGTCCTGGTTATGGGCGCTCAGGGCATTCTGTATAAATTGAACTCTTTTCCCCTTGTTTTTTTGGATGGCTTAATATCGTAGCTGTAGAAGGGAAGAGCAGCAACATGTTTGGAGTGCAGGGCTTCTTCTCTGATTCCTCTGGCACTGAGCTGCACCAGAGTGAACTGAGGACAGAGGCAAAGCCCGGCTGCTCCCTGTCTTTTTTCATTGCTGTAATCCAAAACGTGGAGTTTATTTCAGTGCAGTGGTTGCACGTGAGAACGCCCTCAGTTGCTTTTATTTAAAACAAAACAAAACAAAACAAACAAAAAACAGCATCAAAAAACAATTAAAAAAATTCAACTGGGACAAGAAGGGTAACTTGTGCATGATTTCATGATTTACCAGACAGCAGAGGAGTGAGTGGAGAACCTGGCTGGAGATGAAGTGATTTGCACCAGGGGAAGGTCTGGCCCATTGGCTGTACCCAGCAGTTTGTATACTGATGTTCTACAGACTGAGCTCACAGCCGCCAGGAACAAGACCCTGCTTGCATCCCTTGCATCCCTTTCACAAGTAAATAGCAATATGCAACTGGGTTTTTTGGTGGTTTTTTTTGTGTTTTGTTTTGTTTTTTTTCTGTGTTGATTTTCTACTGAGNTTTTTTTTTTTTTTTTTTTTTTTTTTTTTTTTTTTTTTTTTTTTCTGCAGGATTATTTGATAATTTTGAGTCAGGGGTGTGTGTGGAGGTTTCTGGGCTTTTTTGGCCTGCCTGGGAGCCTGTTGGGAAGGTGACCCATTTGTTTCCAACCAAAAGCACCTAGAAAAACCTGCCCCTAAGAGGAATTATTCATCTCAGTGAGTGAAAAGGGATGGAAAGACAATTACTGTGTCTTGTGACTAATGCAATGTGTGACTCAAAATGTTAAGCAAGAGTGCTGACGTGATAGCCTCTTCCCCACAATTTGAATTCAGTGTGAGAGGCCTCAGTCTGAAATGTGAAGTAGTTCCCCTGAAGCCAGATTGCTTTGGATTTGCATCCAAAGCCTCTGGAGCTGGAAATGAATCCATAATCTAGAGAAAATGGAACTGTTTAATGGGCTTGCTCCTATTGCAAATGCAAATTTGGAGGTCTCTGCTACAGCCTTTGTGTTTTGATTTAGCAGGTAGAAGGTGGATGTAAGCAAGAAAGCAAGAGGATGCTGAGGAGGTAAAGCAGCCTCACGGTGTCAGGGCCTGCAAAAACCATACTTTGAGGCTTCTGCTATGGCTCAGGCAAAACTTGGGAAGTAATTTAATCTTCTCTTCCTCACCAGATTCTCTGTCACTCTCAGATTTGTTGTATGATGGAGACTTGGATTTCATCTCACTGTGAGAATGGTTACTGGTGTTCCTTTTGCAGGATAAAATGGCTGAGGTGTTTTTTCCACCCATGTCTCTACTCCAAGAAGTTTGAGGAGCTTGGAATCAGACTGTAAAAGGATGATTCCTTGCAGGGGCTCCTCATGTGCAGCATGTGGAGAAGCTGAGTGTTTTGCAAAGGACAAATACTTAACTTTGCATTTTTAGATTTCAGCATATGGCTTTAGGCTGAGTCTGAGCGACAATAAAAATAATTATTCTATGAGAAAATTGACCAGTTACCGGAAATTCAGTAAGTCTCCTAGAAAACTGAAGTTTATTTTGACAAAATTAAAGGAAAATAGAGGGTGGTGGTGTTGGCTTTTTTTATCTTTGTACTGAAATTATTAAAAAGAAAAGAAAAAAGAAACAAAACAAACAAGAAGTTACTATGATGACTTAATCTTTGATGTGTTTTCCTCTGGTAAATATCAGTATAGAAAATTTTTATGCTACTAGGGGAACATTGTCTTCCTGTTCTGCACACAAGCAAAGTCTTGATTAAGCTGACTTGTTCCATTAACATATTCTGCCAGTAGTATTTCTGCTGGGAAGCAGTTGCCTGGTGTGGTTGGCTGGGTACTTCTCAAGAAAAGTGATGCTGTAGTCCTGCCGAGGCAGGGGCCTCTTACTACTTAAGTATAGTCTTATTGGAAAATGGTATGCATTGAGAAAAGAAAATGCACTAATGATGTTAATGTCTGAAGTCTGTATTCATGTTCAGTAGTTGTTTCCAGTCCATAGTAGTATGTCTCACTGAAGCATTATTAAAAATTTTATTGGCAGTAGGTACTGAAGGGATCTTGCACTTGGAACTGCCTGCATGTGCTTGGTTTCTCTCCCTTGTGAGCCATGATGCACTAGTCTGGGGTGACGCTGCTGATGCTTTATATATAGAAAGTGTAGCTGTTGCAAATGCTTCTTGCAACATGTAAGGTTTTTCATAATTATATATTTGCAAACATTAGTTTAAAGGAGGTGAGAAATTCAGACTTAAAAAGGATGTCAATTACACAAATCTCCCTCCTTGTCATTACTCTCTTCCCTAGCTTACCTCTTCCTCCCTTCTAACCATGCATTTATGGGTTTGGTCTTTGAGCTTGAGCACGGAGTTGTTTTATTTTTTCAGGTAGCAGATACAGAGAAAAGTGGAGCTTTATGTAGGTAAACATTCATTTTGTTATGGAAACCACACGCTATCTTGTGGCAACATGTTGCAGAAAGTGCCTTTGAGGGGTATTGGAGACACCATCCTGCCTATGGGAGAGCTACCATGAGGCTGATCTCAGTGCGGGGGTTAAAGGGATTGTGGTCTGACCCAGGACAAACCAAAGGTGAGTGAGTCCATCTGTGAGCTGATGTCCCATAGATAAGAGTGTGTTTCCCTCTGCCCCCGATATGTTTTGTGATTGTTTTCACGCTTACTTCAGAGCCAGTCACAGGATGTAGTACATCCGTGTGACTTTTGTTGCATTGTACTGCCTGAGATGATGTTTTCTTTAATGAAGAATAATTTCCTAAAATACGTTGTACTGTGTGTTGAAATAGGGTGTCAAACACTGCTTTGTTTGTCAACTATGGGATATACTGTGGATGGCAAATGATTTATTGCTTAATAGACAAGAATTTAATTTGGAAGAAATGTCTTTAGTTCGGCTTTAAGAAATCTGTATTTTTTGTAAATAAGTCTTGTGAGAATAAGAATTTGGATGAACTTTCATAAAGGTAGTTAGGTAAGTGGGAGATTAGGCATCTAAAACCTTGGCAGCTTTGGTCATAATTTTGTGTAGTTACATTTTTTCTTTTAAAACATGTGATTTTATTTCTTGGTTCAAGGAAACTTAATTTTATACCTTACTTTGGGATGTGACATGCACAGTTGTTATCCCTGAAACTGGACAAAAGCAAAACAGATGGGTCTGCTTTGGAAAGGATTTCAGTTTTCTTCTGGAAGTCCGTGAACTTTAGCAGATCACAATATACCTCCCATCCAGGAAAGTGTTGTGTGGTTTGAGGTTTTATTGTAGACTTTTTCTACAGCTCCACTCAGCGTAGATTCATGCTTAAATGGAAGCCCAGCAACGCAAAAGCCAGGTGTTTAGGATGTGGCATTGGTGACTCAGTAGGTGGTACACTTCCTTCTCTGTCAACATTAAACAAGTGCCCTTGTGTGGTAACAGGGATGGGTTATTTCTCAGCTGACATGAAAAAAAAACAAGGTCACTGCTAAGACTTTGGGACTTGTACAGGAAGGTCTTCTGTTCTCTGTAGTGAATGGGAAATTAGCCTCAGGATCACTTCATCTGAAAAAAATGACATCCTTTAAAAATGAAAACTGTGAGTGTTGTATTGCAATAAAATCAAGAAACCTCAGGTGATACCATGGTCCCATTGTGCATTACATGAAAATAAGGATGGGTAAATGGGGAATGTTCCCTGTCATGTTCAGACAGAAACATGATTGAGCAAGCAGCAGAGTTACCAGGAAGGGCCCGGATGAACTTGGAACTGGAATCTCAGTGGGGTACATTAGCAGAGCTTTACCTTTCCTGTCTCTGAGCAGGTGTGTGAACACTATGGTCCATGCAGTTACCTATCACTTACTTGAACTTGAATTCATCAGCTTTGATGCTGCCCCCACATCTTGCTATTTGCTACTGATTTGGGGAGGACAGATTATTCTGGCTGCTTAGTTGTGACGTTGCTGGGCTTTGTGTGTCTGGGAAGTGAAAACAGTGTTTAGTTGTACCTCTTAGCTGTGCCTTTGGTCTGAAAAGGGCCAGTCTTTATAGTGCTGCCATTTAAAGTCCCCTGGTGCTCCAGTGATCAGACCTTGCTGAGAGGCACAGTGGAGGTCCCCTCAGCTCTCAGAGGTCTGCCTGCAGCAAGTCTGCAGATGCAAAAATTGAATGGTACATCCCACAGCTTTGAACATCTGTGAAGCCTGCCAGGGTCCACAAATGACCAAAGCACACAGGAGTTGTGTTCTGCTTTTAAAAAAAAAAGAGTAAAAAATCACATTTTGGAGCAGTAAAAATGTTTTTTCACATTAAAGATTATTATTTCAAAAGATATTTTCTTAGTGACTGACAAAGGAACTGGAAATCCCATATTATTTCCTCTTCCCTTCCTCAGCCAGGTCCTTTCTGTGCCCAGAATTTTATCTGGTATGAGCAAAAGGTTCCCTGGACAGACTGTGAGATGTTTGAAGACAGAGCATGTAGGTGATGTTTGTCACCTGGCACAAGCATAGCTGGATGGCTGCTGGGATGACATATCCATTGCATATGGCACAGTTAGGAGTATTCTTTTCCAAACTCTGCTTTAAGGGATGGGCTGGGGAGGAGTGGAGGGTATGTGTGGGGGTGAGATTTTAGAGAATTTTAGTGTAAAATGGAGAGAATGGCACCTCTGAAGTAAGCACATCAAATATAGAAAAATACAGAGAAAGATCATTGCTCTGTGTATATTCCCACGGACAGTAAGATACACCATTGTTTCTCTTTGGCTACAAGTGGACCTACAACATGAAATTAAACAGCAAAATTTGGCGTCCTGACAAAATCAAAAACTTTTCTGAGCTCAGTTCATGTTTTAAAATCTGCTTTACTATAGCCACAGAAAGAAAAACCCCATTATCGTAAACCCCTATTCTACAGCACAGCTCTACAGCAAGTAGCACCTTCTGTATCTCCAGATGTTTAATTTTCATAGGCTCTTAGCCTTTTTAGAAAGATCAGAGCACACCTTTTCATTTTAAAGCTTTAAGCATCATTGCTTGTCAAGGTAGCTGTATATATGTGTACCTTCTTCCTAAGGAAATGGTATCTAGGTTTGATTTTTTTTTTTTTTTTTTTTTTTTTACAACATTAAATCATTACATAGGACTATTTAGCTTTGCATTAAGCAGTTTCAGGAAAAGGTACGTGTCTTTCTGAATGCTTTCATGGCCTCTGGTGTTTTAGCAGAAATCTGGATCTCCTAGATGTTTGTGTTATTGAAGGGAACGAGATCCTTAACCTCTGTAGGGACATTTGAAAACCCTATTAAGTGCCTCTTTGTGCTTAAACAATTTTGAAAAGCTGATTCTTACTATCTTCGCTTCATTTGCATTTTTCTGTAGTGACGTAAAGAAATACCTATGGTTTTGTTCTTCCTTAGTTAGCTGTTTTCCTGACTATGGCCCACAGGGAAATATTTGCTGATTAGTGGAAATAAGCCTGGTACCTTTCCCGCTGTATTTTATAAATGAAATAAAATACAGTAGTTGTGCAGTTTGAAAATACTTATGACAATACTTCAAATATTTTTTCCTACTTTTAGACAGACACATAAGAAGCAATATTATCAGTGAAACTACAAGTCAGCATCATGTAGTTTGATTTTAAGAAAGAGGAGTGGCAAATTACTAATCTTGTGGTTTTTGCCATTCCAGATGGTAAGATTTAAAAGGCGATACTCTGATTTCTTGGGGCATGAAAGCTTGTGTCATGGTGCATGTGAAGTGAAGCTAGTTTGGAAAGCAGACCAGGAAAATGGGGCATGAAAAGAAGGTAATACAAAATTAGGAAATTGTGATAATACTTTTGTCAGTTGTCGGTTCATAGCTGATGCAGCTCTTTTGCAAGCACTAAATAAGCTGTACTAGTAAGCTGTTACATTCAGGATAGATAGGAGGAAAGGAGAAAGTGTCTTTATTGGTAAGGGCAGTTGCTGGAGTAATGTTTCTACTATAATGTAACTGTCTGTACTGCCTATGTTTTAAAAAGAGAGGATAGGAAAAGTACCTTGAGTTATATCCTGATTAGTCATGGACAAAGGAACAAACGTTGAGGAAAGTTTTCACTAAACTATAATGCTTACTCATGGTGGGTGTTATGCTATGATTTCTTAGCTGGAGGCTCAGCTGGAGATTAGTGCTACAGAGAGACATCCAAGAAATGACTACAGAGGTGAACAGTAGCCCAGTTAGCCTTGGGCACCTAGGCAATTTGTACCGGATGCTGATGTTGGAAACATTTTGTTTTTCTAGGGAACTTTTGTCTTGAAAAGCTGAAAATCCCTTTGCTTGATGGATTTTAGCTCTTCTGAAGAAAAAATGCAGTTTTCTATGGAAGGCATAGCCTCTTTTTGGAGGGAGATATTCCGATGGACATACAGATGGCTTGATATGGAATAATTTCCTACGAGCTCCACACATTCGAAAGAAACTGTTTCTGAATGATCTTCCCTAGTGACAGTGAAGCTATTCTAGTAAGTCTCAGGCAGGCAGAATGTCGCAGGATTGGCATATGGCTATGTTCATTGCAAGCTATCCAACTTCAAGTTACTTTTAGGACAAGTAATTTTCATTCCAAGACTCTTTGCATTATGCAAGAGCAGCCACAAACCATTTTGTTTTCGGTAATAAATTTACTGTTATCTATAGCAACTACAGTAAAACGAGGCATTACATTGAACTAAGTGATCTAGCAACTGTGATTACTGGGACCTGTAGTAAACAAAGCGCTAGTGCTGTTTTCCCAAAATTTAAACTGATCCATAGCAATGTTATATGAGTTCCAGCATGCCCTACTGGTGATGATTTGAAGGTAGTTTGTGGGCTTTCACTCTCACTCAAATTTAAATGGTTCCCAAATTTCCTGCAGAATTATTTTTAACATTTGAGTACCAATGAAGACATAGCTCTTCAGTCATATAATGGTTAGACTTGGAAGGGATCTTAAAGTTCCAGATGCTGCCATGGGCAGGGACCCCTTCCACTAGATGAGGTGGCTCAAAGTCCCATCCAGCCTGGCCTTGAACACCTTCAGGGCTGGGGCATCCACAGCTTCTCTGGGTAACCTGTGCCAGTGTCTCTCCACCCTCACAATAAATAATTTCTTCCTAATATCCAGTGTAAATCTTCCCTCTTTCAGTTTAAAACCATTCCCCCTCATCCTTTCGCTACACTCCCTGATAAAGAGTCCCTCCCCAACTTCCCTGTAGGCCCTGTTTAAGTACTGGAAGGCTGCTATGAGGTCTGCCTGGAGCCTTCTCTTCTCCAGGCTGAACAGTCCTAACTCTCTCAGCCTGTCCTCATAGTAATGGTGTTCCATCCCTCTGATCATCTTCGTGGTCCTCTTCTGGACTTTAAAGCTTATATGTGCTGAGTAGTTTGAGTGGCAGCTGAACCTCCTTTCAGCAGATAAAGAGGAAGATGAACTCCAGTGGATGTGAGAGTAACATAAGGTACTAGCAAGCAGTACACGGCAGGAAAATCTTCTCTCAGATTGGTCTGGCTTCCTGGGGAAGTATTGGAGTAATGATGATAATTTGGATGAAAAAAGTGAAGATCTTAAAAGACTGGGATCTCTAGGAAAAGAAGCTTGGAAGATGAGGGGCAGGGAAGAAAATACTCCATCAGAGAAGTCTGACTGCCATAATCATGGCTGTTTTCTCCTTATGCTCTTTCCTTGCCATCACTCAAACCAGATGTGTCTTTTTCTCCTGAAACCACTAGGATCACAGCTGAAGTGCTCTTCCAGTTACAGTTATTACTCAGGATGTGCTTTCTGTCCTGGGCTCCGTATTGATGACAAAGGGCCTCGTGGCAATCACAGTTATGTTACCATCAAGAGAGGACAGAGGTCACACAAATGTCTGGATTAACCGAAAAGGATCTCATGGGGAAGCAGGAAGACAGGTGTCCTGGCGTGTTGTGAATTGTGATTTACTCTGTAATTTGCCACTTCTGCATGAGTTTTAGTATTGAGATAGTGCTCACCTTACAGTGCACAGCAAGTTCATCCAGTGGAGGAGAGGAGCATTGGGTGGAGAAGGGGGAGAAGGAATATAGCTGACAGACCCAGTGCAGCTGCAGGTTTTCATATCTTTGTCTCAATCATCTATTTGTGGCATTGGTGATTCCCATGACTTTGGTATTTTGCTGTGAAAGGAAAGTTTTTTAAATTACCATCATTTATTTATAATTATAAATAGTAATAAAAACAGAGACAGTTTCTGGGCTCAGTAAATTCTTCACAGCAGGATTCCCCCTTGACACCGATCTCTGTTCCAGGCTGCCCTCTGTTCCCTTCTGCACTAAAATTCCCTTCCTCCGAACAGTAACCCTGTGCTGATCCCAGTAGCTCCATTGCACTGTAGTGCACCACAGTGTCAGTTCCACTGTCTCTCCCGCCCCAAGGCCTCCTGCACTATTGCTGTGCTGATGGGGAAGTTTTTTATGCAAGAACAAAACCAGAATATTTAAATTAATTTCAGATAAGTGATACTTCTGTGTGTTTCCAAACAAAACGTATTTTTTCAGAGATTTTAAAGTGCTCTTCCAGTTAACAGTTATTAGGCAGGAATCTGTAGGCTGAATATGGCAAAAATTGGTGGAATCACCAAATACTGACCTTTATGATAGAACAGAGTATTAACTTTAGTAATTGTGGCCTGGGTCAGGTGATCTAGGTCAGGGAAGAAAATAAAGTTAGTTTGCCTCTTAAAATGATGTGATATTTCTTAACATCCAATATCTAGGAATAAATGTCATATCATAAAACCAGAAAATTACAAGCAGAAAAATAGCATGGAAGTTTTAAAATATAAAAAAGGGTTTTTTTAAACTTTTTTCACTTGGGGCAAAATCTTATGATATTTTTAAAATTAAATATTATTGTTAGTATGTGGTAATATGGATCTAATAACTACCCAGAATAAACAATCAGATCTTTTATGCCTTGTGCCTGAGTTATTTTAGAAAGCATTCAGTCAGTACATGTGTTTGAACTATGCTGGTTTAGACCAGAAGAGAATCTGTCCAGTTGGTGATTTGGGGTTTTTGGCTGAGTTTTGTTTCAAGTGTGAAAGATAAATAGTTATATTGACTCTGTTAAAACATTGTAATTCTGTGATTTTTTGCCTTCCCCTGGTGCCCAAATTTCCTAATATGTGTTAGTCTTGACTTTCTGGGAGTGACTGCAATGTCTCTTTTTGATATTAATCTGGATTTAGATAGGACTAGATTCTTTGAATTCAAGTAACTAATTTCTACCTTATAGAGAGAGTAGACCTGGGATTCTTACTCCATTGTCATGAGAGGCCTTTCCAGTAAAAGTCTACCAGTAATGAGAGCAGGTTTGCCCAAAAAAATAGAATGGGTAGGGAGAACTCTCCTCCCTGAAATGAATGTTGAGTTTTACCAGATTTCATTTTTAATATTGGTTCTTTGACTTGAACACCCTCAATATTGATTGAAATTAAACACCCTTTCAAACATCAGGCAGCTCTGTCAGCCAGCACAAGTGTCTGTGGATAGATTTTGGCCTCAAGCACATCAAGTTGCCAGTCATCAGCTGAACTGTAGCAACTGATCACACATGTTTTCTTAGACAAATGCTTGCAATTAATATGAATGGGAACTGCATGTACAGATTCCCTAGTGAGATTTGGACTTTTTGTCCAATTTTAAAATATTTTTTTATTTTGTTCATTTTACTCCAGAGACATCTGTTTGCTTTTATTCCAATGGAAATTAAAGAGCTAACCTCGGTCAAAGTTTAAATTTGTTATTAGTGTTACATTATATTTTCAGAAATTCAATCAAGCCTAAGTTCAGTCAAGAAACTCAGCTCCTCTTATTAGATTAGCCTCCTTTTACTCTAAGTTCTTCATTGACAGGTTGTGTTGCATTTTAGTGGGCAGAATTAAAATTAACCTCCTATTCACATGGCTATTTCACTTGTTGCCCCTGAGTATCTGCCAGTGATAGAAGCTCATATTTTATGTGTGATGTTCCAATTTTAAGGTCATGGAATCAAGGATTTGTCAGAGTAGGCAGAGACCTCTAGAGATCATCTAGTTCACCCTGCCCCCCGCCAAAGCAGGATTGCCCAGAACACATTACTCAGGACTACCTCAAAGCACGTCTTGAAGGTGTCCAGAGATGGGGACTCCACAGCCTCCCTGGGCAGCCTGTTCCAATGCTCTGTCACACTCGCTTGAAAGAAGATTTCCTCATATTTGAATGAAGCTTCCTATATTCCAGCTTGTGCCCATTGCCCCTTGTCCTGCCACTGGGAACAGTCCAGCTCCAGAGTCCAGCTCCATCCTTCTTCACCCCACCCTTCAGATGCTTATAAGCATTAATAAGGTTTCCCCTCAGCCTTCTCTTCTCCAGGCTAAAGAGTCCCAGCTCTCTCAGCCTTTCCTCATCAGGGAGATGCTCCAATCCCTTAATCATCTTTGCTGCCCTATGCTGGAGTCTCTCCAGTAGCTCCCTGTCTGGGGAGCCCAGAACTGGACACAGTATTCCAGCTGTGGCCACACCAGTGCAGCGTAGAGGGGAAGAATGACCTCCCTTAACCTACAGGCTACATTTTTCCCTATGCAGCCCAGAATTCCATTGGCCCTCTTGGCTACAAGGGCACGTTGCTGGCTCATGGACAGTTTGCTATCTACCAGGACTCCCAGATCCCTCTCCTCAGAAGTGCTTTCCAGCAGGGCTGTCCCTAACCTGTATGTTGCCCAGAATTCTTCCTCCTCAGGTGCAGAACCCTACACTTGCTCTTGTTGAACCTCATTATGTTCTTCTCTGTCCAGCTCTCCAGTCTTTCCAGGTTATGCTGGATGGCAGCACAACCTTCTGGAGTGTCAGACAGCCCTCCCAGTCTGGTATCATCAGTGAATTTTCTGAGAATACACTCAATCCTCTTGTCCACGTCATTGATGAACGTGTTGAACAAGACCGGACCAAGTATTGACCCCTGGGGGAAACCACTGGTTACAGGCCTCCAACTTGACTTCCAGCTCCATTAATTACAACGCTCTCAGTCCTGTCACGCAGCCAGTTTTCAATCCACCTCACTGCCCTGTCATTAAGGTCCCTCCTAAAGAATGGGGAAATGTTGGATTGAATTGATTTTAATTCTTCTGAAATGCCATTTTTTAAGTTGTCAGCATCTGGATGTCTCTGGAATTGTCACTGGTACAAAAAAAAGTTCTTGCTGTAGCTGCACAGGAAGAGTGATTTTGACAAGGGGCTGAACTGAATTAATTATTTAAGTACTGTACTTGCAGGGCCTTCCAGAAAGTCCATTAAATTGTCTGGGCATATAGATGGGCTGAGCATTAAACCAACTCTCATGGAATAATAAATACTGGTTTTTGAAATTAAGGAAGTCAGTCAGTCGATGGAGCCTATGAATGGAAGAAGGGGAAGTCACTCTGTATAGCTGTGTAAACACAGATCCTGCTGTATATAGCTCCAAATAAGACTTTACAGCTTAACATGTGCACTTCTGAATTCTTACATCATACATCTTCAGTGTTTCCTCTATAAAAGGGTCANTTCCAGGTTATGCTGGATGGCAGCACAACCTTCTAGATTGTCAGCCAGCCCTCCCAGTCTGGTATCATCAGTGAATTTTCTGAGAATACACTCAATCCTCTTGTCCACGTCATTGATGAACGTGTTGAACAAGACCNTCCCTAACCTGTATGTTGCCCAGAATTCTTCCTCCTCAGGTGCAGAACCCTACACTTGCTCTTGTTGAACCTCATTATGTTCTTCTCTGTCCAGCTCTCCAGTCTTTCCAGGTTATGCTGGATGGCAGCACAACCTTCTGGAGTGTCAGACAGCCCTCCCAGTCTGGTATCATCAGTGAATTTTCTGAGAATACACTCAATCCTCTTGTCCACGTCATTGATGAACGTGTTGAACAAGACCGGACCAAGTATTGACCCCTGGGGGAAACCACTGGTTACAGGCCTCCAACTTGACTTCCAGCTCCATTAATTACAACGCTCTCAGTCCTGTCACGCAGCCAGTTTTCAATCCACCTCACTGCCCTGTCATTAAGGTCCCTCCTAAAGAATGGGGAAATGTTGGATTGAATTGATTTTAATTCTTCTGAAATGCCATTTTTTAAGTTGTCAGCATCTGGATGTCTCTGGAATTGTCACTGGTACAAAAAAAAGTTCTTGCTGTAGCTGCACAGGAAGAGTGATTTTGACAAGGGGCTGAACTGAATTAATTATTTAAGTACTGTACTTGCAGGGCCTTCCAGAAAGTCCATTAAATTGTCTGGGCATATAGATGGGCTGAGCATTAAACCAACTCTCATGGAATAATAAATACTGGTTTTTGAAATTAAGGAAGTCAGTCAGTCGATGGAGCCTATGAATGGAAGAAGGGGAAGTCACTCTGTATAGCTGTGTAAACACAGATCCTGCTGTATATAGCTCCAAATAAGACTTTACAGCTTAACATGTGCACTTCTGAATTCTTACATCATACATCTTCAGTGTTTCCTCTATAAAAGGGTCAGAAACTTCTGTTAGAGCTGTTTGCTTTGAAGTAAGTTATTCAGTACTGCATCCATCTAATCCAAAGCTTTTCCATCAACACTAGACTGAAAGTTTCCCGTTCTTTGGTTTTCTGTGGTCTACCTTCTTACTCACTGTAACTTCTTGACTGCCAGGTCATACATGACTTGTAAGTTCAGACTTGTGTTTGATTATTATATGAGCTCCTAAATCCCTAAATTTGGTTACTAATTCCATTGGGAAAGACTGAAATATGAGTTTGACAACAAAATGTTATCTATGAAAAAGCCTGTTTTACTAATATGTAAAAAATGTCCAGCTTTTTTTGTCTTAGGGTATAATATTCTGGTGACATCAGAGACACACTTACTTTATTATTTTTGGCCCGTTCACAATGGCTTTAGTTGTCTGTCTTGTCTCAGCCAAAATTGTGTCACAAGGGGTCAAAAAGGACGATATAGTAGCCACACTAAAAAGATCATTTTTGCTTAATATGTTGGGTGTGCTCACTTAAACCCCGGGGCTTAGTATCTAAAGAACATTTGATTAGCTTGGATCAAGTACAAGTGCTTCTATACTGGAAACTAATCCTGATAGATTTTACAGGATGTTTCTAGTTGCTAAAACACAGAACTTTGGATGACGGCGAGTAGGAGAGAAGGAGGACCCTGCTGGGCTTGCCTCTGGAAGAAACGTCAGATGTATAACGACTCATTGACTTCAAGAAGGATGAGTGAGAGGGCGTTGGGACACTGACTAAGGCTGACAGACCCTTGATGGCTGGGGACATGGGAGTTACACACCATTTCCATTATGTTAATGTTGATTTAAAAACACAAATGTCAATCTTTGTAACTCTCTCGGCTCTAAATAGCCTTCTAGTGGCTAAATAGAAAAAACAGCCTAACTATCATGTTCCGCCTCCTCAAACTGTGGGGTACTCTGCTTTTAGTCATGTCTTTTAAGGTCAGTCCACCCCACTGGACAGTAGTGAATATTATGGGCACATAGTCTTCAGGTAAAATGATGTGAAATATTGGCAGAGGCTATAAAACCCTTCCTCTGTCTCCTATTAAGAGTTCCTTGAGACAGGGAGTGATTGCTGCAGGGGAGATGTTAGAGAAAATGTAATAGACAAAGGAGAATCTGTGGGTTTATGAGAGGTGAAGGAGACCTGGCTGAAGTAGATGGTGTGAGAAAGAAACGTGTAAGCCAGGAGCCCACTGCTTAGATGCCTCTTGAGCTGTATTTTCTCCATATGGTTCTTTTTTATCAACCTGCATATGCTTTTCTATCTCTGGGGAGCTGAGAAGATAGAAAAATGCAGTTGTCCACCTGAAACCCCATGCTGGTTGCTGGAAAAGCAGGGAGTGGCAAAGAAAGATAAACTTTCTGTCTTTTGATATGATCAGTGATGATGTCATGATATAAACCACCCATTGAATTCTGGTTAATGTGTTCTTCAATATTTTAGAATTCTTAGGCATCATCCTCTCATAATTGTGTTTTATATATATAGCTAAGAGGAGCCCAAGCCTTTCTGTTCATGCATGGATTATAAGAGGAAAGGAGAGTTTCCTTCTTTTTCAATCCCCAATCTCTTTACCAATTCTGAATGAACTAATCATTTTAGAGAACTGATTAAATGGACAAGAATTAGGACAATATTTCTTCCGTTTTTATAGAAAAGAAAACTATAATATAGTTTTATTCTTGCTATGAGAAATTAGCTATCAATTCAGTAAGTTTTGGTTACAATGGCCTCAATATACTTAGTCCTTTAACTTTCTATATGATTTTGATAATAAATATACATATCCCTTAGTACTCTTTTTAAAATGTAATTTAAAATATTTTAATAGTTTTTAGGTTTAGATTTTAGCATGGATTTGTCTTTATTGGAGAAATACTTTTCAAGCACAAAACATATCTCACTGACATTTAAAATGGCTGAATTTATTTTACTTTATTTTTAAATGGCTTTTCAGTCCTAAAGTACAGAATATAAACTAGACTTGCTGTTGATGTAAGCCACTTCATCATACTGGGGAGTTAGAGCTAAATGTGCAAGGTTTCCCTGACAATGTGAATGTCAAATGTGCAGCCTGCAGTGATTCTGATGTTTGTGCAATGCTCTTCTCACCAGGGTTCCTCTGAACCTGCTGCGGCTTTCACAGCTGTTATCTTAAGCCTCGAGTGTCTTCCAATCTGTGTGTATTTTGGTGTGAGGATGGAAGCCTGGGATGTTGTGGACTGACCTCTTAAAGCAGAAATTCAGATCTTACTTTTAACAGTTTTTGGATGACCCACCTAAGCAAGCAGGGAGGTTTTTTTGAGAAACGTGTTCTTTTCAGCTTAGCTTTTGTTATCAGTAAGTGTTTGTTGCAACAACATTTCAGTTATTTCATGAGCTCTTGTGTTACTAATGCTCTGTTTGACAAATGGTCAGGTTTAGGTACCATTTTATTTGTAATAATTCACCATTAAAAATAACTTGGCTCATGGTCTCTGGACAGTGAACCAAATGCTTCTTCAGAGACTTTTCTGCAATGGACTTTCTACTCCTTCTCTTCTGTACTGATGCCTGAGCTGAACAGAAAGAAGCAGTGTGATTTTTAAAAATTATTTCTATTTCTGTTCATCCTAAATCTGAAAAGAACAAAAGTCTGTCAGATCTCTCATTTGTGAAGTGGGAGTTAATGAAACTGAAATCTTACATGAAAGATTATGTTCACATTATAGGCTTGGAAAAATACCTTAACCAACTCCTTCCCTGAAAACACTGATATGATTTCTGTTGTCTTTCTCATTGGAACAGTTATGTCTAAGACTTTATACTGAATTAATTCAAGTTGGTTCCAGGTCTTGCACTGATCTCAGTTGAAGTCAGGTCACAGTGAAATTAACGACATAGACACTGTCCCTAGGAATAAATGCCAAGGAAACAGGAAAAGTGGCCTAAATTTCTACATCTTTGACTTAGGTCAAGAAGGAAGAAAACAAGACCTATGGAGTTCTTTTCATGGAGAAATAGATGGGAAGCACAAAGTGTGAAATAAGTAAATTATGTATTTTCACGGTTGTTTTTTGGGGAGTAGTGAAACCCTTTTCCTGCCTACTGCCACCATGAGGAACGAAGGGATGAACTAAAAGACATTTGACTTTTGACTTCTAGCTTTTCTACTAACCTTTTATGTGAACCTGAGCAAGTGACTGATCATTTTTTTAGCCTTATTTGTCCTCATTTGCAAAATGATGATAAGAAGTCTTTTTTTGTTAGCCTTAAATGTGGGATTTTTCTTATCTAGAACTAATCATCACTAAACTCCTAAAAAACTTGAAGAAGTTAACCTTTTTGTCAAAGTTAATTTTTTCCTGGAGAGTAAAGAGAGATCAATACCTACAGAGCCATCCCACCCCTATGGGTGGGATGAGTTGTCATTTGAATGTGCCCATCTGCTTTGACTGTGTAAGGATATTTTGTGACCAGTTCTTAGTCAGTGCCTCATTTTTACACATGGAACTGTAAGCATGGACTCTCTCTGTACAACACGGCTGGTGTTCCACTCTATTAGTTTTTATTTGTGCTAAGAAATATGAACTGGAAGCAATGATATGAGCAAAGGCTTTTCTCAGTGATGCCTCAGGACAGTACAAGGGGCAATGGATGCAAGCTCGAACACAGGAAATTCCATCTCAACATGAGGAAAAACTTCTTTACTTTGAGGGTGACAGAGCACTGGAGGAGGCTGCTCAGAGAGGTTGTGGAGTCTCTTTCTCTGGACATACTCAAAATCTGCCTGGATGCATTCCTGTCCAGCCTGTTCTAGCTGAACCTACTTTGGCAAAGGGGTTGGAGTAGACGATCTCCAAAGGTCCCTTCAAAGCCCTACAATTCTGTGATATCATGGGAGGGATAGAAGACCCTATCTGGGTAGCTCCCTTCCTGAGATCAGTAAAACAGAATCGCTTGTATTAGAAAATGAATTCAGATAATCACCCATAGGATTTGCAGACATTTGGACAAAAGAAGGTTAGTAAAAATGCATTGCTGTTAACAGACTTGTTCTCAAAACACTTTTTAGGCCAGTTCTACCCAGCATGATTCTGCAGGTAATTTGCACCTCTACATGCATGTGTGGAGTGACTTATTTCCGCTAAGCCCAGCCCCACTTCCACCTCTGTGCAGAAATCATGTCAAACACATGGCTTGGCACAAGTCAAACTGAAAGCATGAAGTGGGTAACCAACTGGCATTCATACTCTGTAGGTTTATTCAACTGGAGGTGAATAGACTTGGTGTTTTCAGAATGCTTTTTGGAAGAACCCACTTGTATAAGAGTTGCAATGAAAGAGAAAAAATGTTTAAGCTCTCAGCATGGCTTGAAATAATAGGAATTAAACCAACTTAGAGTTACCACCATCAGCTTTATTGACCAGGGATACTGGCTGACATGGTGGGCCTGCAGAAGGCCAAATACCATGTTTTTAGAGGCCCAGGATTTCACCCACCTCAAACTGCATAACTGTAATATTGAACGAGCTTTTGTTGTCTTGAGAATATTTATGACTGTGAGAACAGAAATCTTAAAACCAAAACAAAACAAAAAGCCCCAAAACCCAAGCTGGGATTTTCTTCCGTGTGTGTATGTGTATTATTTCTGGCTACCATGGCATTTTTCCTATGAAATTTGGCTTCGTTCAGTTGATAGTATCACTTTGGTCAAACCAACTACTTTTCCAGACCTGGGCTGCACCGGCCATTACTGAGGTGAACAGAGGGTTTTTTAACAAATAACCTCATTAAACTGTTGTGCTTTTTGCTCGGCAAGAAAATGTTCAGTGAGCAGTGTCACAGTTCTCTGGGCTCTTAAGATGAAGCGTAATTTGCCCACCTTTTCACGAGGTCCTTTTTTTCAGCTTGTCACATGCTCTGTGCTGTTTACCACACGTGAGTTACGGATGGTAATTTTAATTTAAAACCCAAAATGTAATAAATTCAGCAGATTAGTATTTGGCTGGGATTAAGGGCTGAGACTGTTCAGTTGACTATTATGGAAAACACATCAGCCAGCCTCATCCCTGACCAGAGAGCAGTGGTTCCATCCCCTTACAAACAAAGCCTTTGTTATATCTTCCTTGCGCTGTGACTCTAGTCTCTACAGTGCATTTGTTTCCAAAGCAAAACAAAGAATTCATAATCCTTGGCAGTCTGAATATTTCAACTTGGATTTTCTTGTTATACAATTTACCTACTAGCTGATTAAATATAAGAGATGATCTAACAGCTGAGGAACAGTAAGTTTTCAGATGCTTTCAGACCTATTTGTTTCCAGTGTAGCCTTAACCAAGGGTGAACTGTAAAGCAGAGTCTAAGGATCAGGACATTAATGCTGCTACCCCACACTATACGTTATAGAAGGACTCAAGTCTGCTCCTTTAGGTATAGTTTTCAATAGGTTCCAGAGTCTGGCACTTTGGTTAAAGTTTGAATTATACCACTGTTACACGTACAAGGGTTTCTTTTTTCATAGAATCATAGAATTGTCTAGGTTGGAATAGACCTTTAAGATCATCTAGTCCAACCAGCAACCTCTGATAAAAAACCTGTCACTAAACACCATGTCAACCCATCTTTTAAATACTTTCAGGGATGGTGCCTCAACAACTTCCCTGGGGAGCCCATTCCAATCCTTAATACCCTTTCCGTGTAAAAACTTCTCCTGATATCCAATCTGAACCTCCCCTGGTGCAACTTGAGGCCATTTCCTCTTGTCCTATCGCCTGTGTCTTGGAAGAAACTGACCCCTGCGACTCTACAGCCTCCTTTCAGGTAATTGTAGAGAGTGATAAGGTCTGCCCTCAGCCTCCTTTTCTGCAGGCTGAACAACCTCAGCTCCCTCAGCTGCTCCTCGTAAGACTTACTCTCCAGACCCCTCGCTCCCTGTCATTGTAGGTTTGGAAAAATTTTCTAGTTATTTTTATTTGGAGTTTTCAAATATAAATAGGATAATATGTATACTCAACAACTATTTATTACTAGATACATTATAGTCTGCATTATTTAACCACATTTTACAAATATGAACATACACAAATTCATTATTTATATTCACTATGATGAAACTGTAGAGAGATATGGATAATCAATGTAGATCATACAGCTTTTGACAGTTCAACCTGTCTTCTGCCTGTTGCTTTCATCTTGGTTATTTATGTCTATATATGTCTAGACTTCTATCAGATCCAATAAAAAAAATCATAATGGCAACAAGGACTTATTTTTTGCTCCAAATATGCACTAAGCTGACACTGTCTTGGAGTGCAGGATGAACATTTTCCTACAGTGTAGACATTCTGTCCTGTCATGTTGTAGGGTATATACTAAGGACAGATTTGAGCTTTATAGTGTAACCCTCATGAAACTTAATTTTCTAGTGAATTGTGTGGTATCATTTCCTTATTATTTTGGCTATTCTGTTTAGACAGGTTTTAAGTGTTTCATTTTTTTATTCCCAGGTATTGAAAACAAGATCCAAAGAAGCCTAGAAGAGGAAAGGAGGACACATAAAAGGCTATAAGGTACTGGGCTGCTCTATTTTTAAATTTTTTTTCTTTTTTTGTTTTTTTTTTTGTCCTGTATCAGTGTAAATTGCATGATCTGTTAAACGTTGGTCATGATAGAGTCTTCAAAAAAGCAACTATGAACTTAGAAAATGTGTAGGCTACCCAAGCAAAGACTGCACCAGTATTAGTCCTGAAAGATGAGCAAGGAATGACTCTTACTTTTTGCATGACTATTTGTAGGATTAACGTATAAAGTTGAAAGTTGAAAGAGGAAGCGAAAATGGAAAGAATGACAATTCTGTACAGGCTCCCTTGCCAACCATTTGGTTTCTCTGAGAGTGCATTTTTTGACATTTAGTAACAACTATTTGGTTTATTTTACTACTTGAGGATGTTGAGGCCATGACCAAGACAATGTTATGCATTACACCCTGCACATGTAGGGACAGCTCTGCTCATAGGACTTGCAAAGTGTAGGAACAAAAATAAAGACACACAAAGGTACTCTTTGTTTCCATGTGTGTGTGATGGAAAAGGTCAAACAGCAGGTCACTGGAACAGCCAAGAGTAAAACCCAAGTGTGCTGCTGACTTCTGGTCTTGTGTCCTGCTTATTAAACTTTGCCTCCTTTAGCAAGAAAATGGCAGCCAAAATGGTGGGATGGGAACAGGGGTGAGAAAGATGCAGAGAAAAAATATATGTTCAGCTTTTTATGAAGCTACGGTAATCATGATTTGTCACTAGCAGTGACAAAGCTACCTGTGCAGTTTTCCTCTATTTTTGATAGTGGGTATTGACTTCTCGTACTCCCGGTATTTCTCTGCCTTATGCAGAGGCAGAGTCACTTTGTCTCTGCATAGTGACTATACAGTCTGATACATCATTTAATTGTTTTACAACGTTCCAGTGATAGTGTATACACCCAATAGCAATATATGAAATTAGGCATCCTTAAGTGATGAAGTAATGGAAACTTAAAACCTGGCAATCATCTTTTCAGGGAGAGTTGGACAAATGTTCTGTAGCCCTTACATGTTGGCACGTGTACGGTGGTTTCCATCACCTTTTCATAGAACTGTTTTTCCATTTCTGACAATAAACAATACCACGATATCTGCTGCATTCATTGTGTTCACTGTAGGAAATGGATAAAGCATACTATTCACGCGGTAATAAAGCTTAGGGCCTGCCAGCTCCAAAGATGTATCCGATAAGTACTGTATGGGTAAGAATTAACATGCTCAGAGTACAGAAGGAGTGTTGGGCTTGGAGTTATTCTCCTGAACAGTGAATTCATTTAACTTTTACCATTTACCACTGAGACCTAGATTTATGTGCTTATAGTAATTTCTATGTCAATATGTCAGTGCTTAATGTAGATCAGTTCCCTCTGAAGTAGACAGGAATGATCAGATTTCCTCTTTACTGATGGGTGAACTGGAGCTGCTGAAAGACTTCATGGTTTGTTCACACAGGCAGCCAAGACGAAACAAGGGATTCCCAATTCCCAGTTTGTTGTTCTAGTGATTGGTGGAGCCTGCTTCCATTCCCAAGAAGTAATGTCTGTCCTAAACCCATTAAGAACACTCCTTCCTATACTATATTCCAAACTAGAACAAACTGTACTGATCTGACCCCGGTTGTGAAGCTATAAATTTCATTTACAAGGTCATTTATATGGGGGAGAAGTAGTGCCAAAATACAAGAATCTATGCAAGGAGAAAACAGAAGAGGCATAGATAGCATAACCCCTATAAAATGTCTCCACTTATGATTTGTGTGGAAACAGTTGCTCAGAGATCAGAAGGAAATCTGTTGCTTTTGGCAAAACTGGTAATTGTACAGCTCAGTAGTTATTAGGGCCTTTTTGAGCTATCAACTTAAAGACTTCCTGTTTTGTAGCTTTCAGCCCTGTTAAGATGTATGCCTTTGTGTGATTCAGTTCTGTTATAATGACATCAAGATTTACAATGAACTGGTAAAAGATCATGTGACAGTAAACATAAAGACAAGGATGGAAAGTAGGGGAGTACAGAAGAAAATTTCGGACTGGATGTTGATATAGCAGTATTTTAGAGACTCCATGTTTTCTATAACTCCATCAGTCGAGTGAGCCTACCCTCACTATATAGCACTCACTAGCACTAAAAACCCCTTTCTTCCTCTGTCACTAGCTGTTGTAGTGCAGTGTGGTCTAAAACAATTGCAGAAGAAGATGGAAATTAACAAATTAAATATATCAAATTTGAAAAATACTAACAAAGACATTACAGAAGTAACTAGAGAGTATGCTAGGTGCTAGCACAGTTAAGTATGCACACAGAGGTGGTGGGTATTCTAAGTGATGCTAATCACAATAGGGAACAACCATCTCTGTTTAAGTTGTGGACCCACAAGGCTCATTTTGAAGTTAATAAAGACAATTATAGCCACATTTCTGTGGAAGTGTGGAAAGAGGGCTGAAAACCAAGCTATTACTTAGCAAAATAATCTGCCCATGGAAGGTCTTCCAAAAGCAATAAAGGACCTGATCATCAATGCGAAACACTAGAAAATCTTCTTCTCTGAAAAACTTGTGAAAGTAATACCATACTGACAATGTCCTATCTCGAATTCTCCAACCCTGCCAAAACCCAATCTACTTCATACCAAATAACAACAAAAAGCCATAAAATCAATTGATCTTAAAATCACAAATCACTTGGAAAAAATTATGTCAAGGCAGAGTTCTTAGCTCCCAAAGACAGGGTGGATAGAAGCCAGTATTCTGTGTGTGCTCTCACTTTTGGTCAATTTTATCTATTGGGGCACTCAGGTGCTACCAAAATACGGTACCATAAAAGACAGAGATCAAGTAAATAGCATTAAAAAGCTCAGTAGAATCAGGTATTTTACCAGCAGTACTTGAAGTGCTGAACAGCACTTTGTCTACAGGTTCAGCTTGCTTTCCTGAGTAATGTAGCATGTATCTCAAGGAAACAGATTGAAGCATGAATAGAGTTCTCATCTGAGGTTTATCCTCACTCTAAAGAAAATATTAGTAAGCTAGAGAGAGCACAGCAAATTCCCATTGATCTGCAAGGCAAACCGGGAGGGACATGTCACACTTGTATAAGCTCTGTGTTAGAACTAATAGAAATGTTAAAACGTGAGATTGTTTCTGGTGAAATGCACACGGAACAGAACACTCAAAGAAAGAAAACTGGAAGAGATCTACCCTTCCATACAGCATCACAGTCTATAATTAAGTTGCGATGCAACACACTTCTAGTGCTGACCTAAGCATCATGTGGACAACTATTTTCCCCAAAGCCTCAACTGATGACTAGAGTAGTTGATCTAAATTCATTATTTACTGTTCCTTGTTAGGCTAGAGCTTCTAAACTGTCTGGCAAGATTTTTGGTAAAAGAGGCAGGCTCCAAAATTAAGACTGCTAATGCCTCTAAGTGACAAGAGTTAGGCTGTTTTACCTGGCAGTAGAAAGAAGGAAAAAAACCCTAACAACTCAGAACTGCTGCTTTTCTAGGCTTCCTCTTCTTAGTTAGGACATATGAAGAGGGGAACCTCGGTTTTGATGAAATTTGTAGGAATTTTGCTTTTATCTTCCAAGGGGCCAAGATTTTATCCCAGCCTCAGTGGCAGGCAAGCCTGAAAGTGAAGGTCAAATGCTTCTTGTTCAACCGTGTAGGCAAACCCTGAGCCGACCAGAGTAATCTGGCATACTTCAGTGTTTCTTCTTCTGCCACTGGAAAGAAGACAGAGCTTCAGGCTGTTTTGGAAAGTGGAGTTCTGACTCAAATGTCAGAAATAAAAAATAAAAAACTGTGAATGGATGAATGAACTGAATGAAATGATGGACTAGCTCATAAACTTACAGTTACTCACCTGGACTCCACAGTATGAAGTCACCTTCCTTTTTTCAGTGGCAGGTTTGTTGTCACATGTAGTTAATAGTCTAATTAAATAAACATAGATTTGACATAAAATTTATGCCTGCTTCTCTCTCTCATTCATGGAATAAGTGAAAAGATACCTGTCTGACCTGGCCCTAAGACACGTGGGACCAATCATTCAAAGGGTTTGCTTTACAAAATAGTTGTTTAGATAGCAATTCACAAGATTTACAGAAGAGATAAATTAGACTGTACTCCAAACCACACCACCTCCCTTGCTTGTCTTAAGGTCGAAAGGGGAAAAAGCATTTACTAACGGATAGAGGGTGAATGGGAGCTGAGCTCTCACTTTCACTCTGCCACAGAAGTACTTGTATGTATAGCTGGTTTAGGCTGCATTTATATCTGGGACTCAGGGACTTCTGACTGTGCTGCTGAATTTGATGGAAGCGTGGGTACTCAGAAAGGTGCTGATTTAATAACTCTTGAACTCTGCACATGTTCTTCAAAGGATGTTGACACTTCATTGGGAAAAAAACATTTATTTCTGTTCGTTCTGGGAGAATAGAGATTAAGTGGCAGCAAACATTCTGTAACAGACTGGAATTTTTGTACTGTGTTTGAAAACATAAAGAAATGTTTCTGTTTTGAGCTGTTATTAATTGTCACTGTGCAATTGAAAGGTCAAACCTGATGTTCTTGCTCAAGCAAAAACTTTCTCAAAGCCAATGGAGTTTTGCCTGAGAAAATACTGGATAGAAGCATGCACAAATATCAGCATTGGGACTGCTTTTGAACAGTATTTAGGCTCTAGCTAAGCAAGTTCCAGAATAAGCTCTAGATGTAGAAAGAATGCTGTCTTTAAAGAGTACTTCTACATAAGAAATATGGGGTGATACCCTCAATTTTCAAACTCTGAGGAAGGAGAATAAGTGCCTGTAAATCATGGCTCTATTCCCTTGGTCCTAGAGGTGCCAGTAGTCAAAGTGTTATTAAATAAGTCTAAGGTCAGTCTAAATGCTGCTCCAAAAAGTGCCAGCTGTCTGTCCATATGCTGACCCTGTTCTCCACTCCTGAGCAGGTGGTATAAAGGTGACTTTAAATTTATGTCTATTTGCAATACCTTTACATCTGTTCTTCCTGCGTACGCATGAAGCTGCAAGAGTGTTCAGTGTGATTAAGAATATATGATGCAGTAACCAGGAAGGTGCTGGAAGAAGCAGGATTTCGTTTATTTAGCAGCTGTGTATAGAGCTCTACTGCTTGTCTCTTTTCATCCTGAACTTACAGTCCCACACGAAAACATGTGCCTCCTGCTGTCTGATTTCTTCTCCTGTGATACTTATTCTGTAACATTCACAAGACCGTTTTATGTGTGACCACTCAAGCACTGGCTGAAGCATTTCTTATTTCCATGTAAAGTTCCTAACATGACCTTCGCAGGTCTAGTCTAAGTAACCAATCATGGGACAGAAAAAGTAATGACTACTTTTTGTAAACAACTTACACAATGCAGTGTACTGAATTAAATAATGAAATGTTAACAGCAAACTTCTCGTAAGTTATTTTGGGAAGGAAATGGCAAAGAGGTTTACAAGTCCATTCAAATTCTGAGAATATCTCAAAATAGCCACAAACAAAAGAAAAGTGTTGAAGATTTTCCAATAAATTTATTTTACTGCTCAGCTCTATTCCTGTCCAAAAGGTTGGGAAAATGAATAGTCACTTCTTGCTTTCGCAATTTTATTTTCTAAACAGGATGGTTTACAGAATATGGAGTAGATTGTAGGTGTTCCTGCATTGAGTTATGTCTCTGGCAAGCAGGATCAAATGTTCGCAAGTCTCATATCATTCTGATATCTGTGAATGAGACCTTCATGCTGGCTGTTCATAGTGGTCTTTAATCTACTTCAGTTATGGGGGAAGGCATGATGGATGGAGGAGAAGGCATATAGAGGGGTTCATGACTCTTATAATAATAGTAGTGATAATATTAAAGGTTGGAAAGACTAAACTGAATATTGGCTGTCCTTGCGGTAAAACATGAGACTCTCTGTATAGAGAGTATTTCCATACACTAACTATTCAAAGGGCAAGACAAACTGGAGTAAATAGAGTAATCAAAAGATGAAAGAAGTTCAGGTTCTTCTCAATGAAGTCAAGCGCTATGTACAAAGTGTGCAATTTTGTGAGGGTCCAAAGATTGTAATTTTCTGTGCTCTGACAGATGAAGGTATAAAAAGAGCCAACAAATAGAAGGGAGATCCAATCGAAGTAGAAGTAAGGCTGCATTTTTAACAATGAGGCTATTTAACAAGTCTGGAAAAATGTATCCAGCAACATAGTGGATCTTCATCACTGGAAGTCTTTAAATCAAAAATGGATGTCTTTCTGATGACTGTGCTTGTTACTGTAGCAGGAGTTATAGGCTTTGAAATTCCATGGCTTGTGTCATCCAGCAAGCAGAGTAGATGATTTTTTTGGTCTCTAGTGGCCTTCCAGTCCCCACAAAGCGTTCAGCTGGATTGCTACTTGCAGCATGTGTGGAAGAGGAAAAGAAACATGTCTCTTATCTGGACAATAGATGACAAGTGGTTTCCACTGGAGTTACAGATGAGGTTTCCTTTAATTTTCCACACAGTGCATTAATTTTTCAGGGAATAGGGAAACTGCCAAAGGACCTTTTGATTTTTTTAAAATTTCATTATAGCAGCCTTTCCACTCCTTCCACTTGTCCTCCCTTCCAGACTTAGTGCAGAGGTAAACAATGCATAATAGTGGTGTACTGGTCCAACTATGAAAACACTGGCACTGATAACTGTGTTTGCATTGGGCATCCTTTAAATGACATTAATAAAAAGTTGTCGGAATTTCTCCAAGTAGTCTGAAATGAGTTTTGAAAGAAAACAGCTTTCAGCAATTTTAAAAAAAAAAATAAAATATATATTTCATTTGCAAATGGCCTATATTGACTGAGGTTGGCCATAATATTTGTGAATAACCATAGGAACATAATGAATGGGATCTACGCACTTACTTCCAAACCTCATTGCCAGAATCATTATATTCATATAACACTCCTAATCTGATATACCAGGTAATGGCAGATGTTACATACACGAAAGAGAAGAAACAAACAGAAGCATTCCTTAGTGGTGTTGTTCTGCAAACAGACCAACATTATGCACACACTTTGAGCAGACCATAGCCAATTAATTAAACCACAGAATATCTGCAAATATTTACTTGATGGCTGTGGTTTGAAAAAGCTATAACAGTACATAAAATAGATTTGCTTTACATTTCAACAGACTTATTGGCGAGAGTAAATGACAGAAAAAAAAAAAGAGGAAAAAAAATAAAATGAAAACAAATAGATTATGTTTCTAAAATCCTACTGAATATGTAATCCGCTCAAATTATCAGACTGTTAACTGCTTGTAAATCTGCTTAGACCAGGTTTGTGAAATTATTTTTAGTATGACAGCAGAAACCTTTCTAATGCTACCATTGTGGCACAGTGTCAGCTGAGTAAGAGGCAGCAAGAATGGCATAAGAGCAAACTGGACAACCTGAGAACAAGGCAGTTCAGCAAAACACAATTTTCTTTCCAAAGAGAGGAAGAATATTGATGTAATTGTATTTACAGCCTGTGAACTTCTGAAATCCTAGGGAGACTACATTTGAGGACAATGCCGCGGCTTTACATTGTCCAACTAATAGCTACATAATTTTGGAAGAAAAGCATGAAGAACTCTTGCTCAGGTGCTTCATAGAGTGTTAGAGTTTTTCTATCCTTAGTGGAAGTGGTATCTTCCCAGCACAACAGTTTTGCATCTATTATTGCTAACCTCTAGTCATATCTTAAGCTTCCATACATTGTAAAATGGGGTTAAAGTGAAAGAGCTCCAAACTGTCAGTTATGTTTGTTTCCTGTCTGGTTTGGTATTGGTAAGGAGTAAGATTTTTGTGGTCTCCGAAGCCCTTTTTCCTGTAAGGACCCTTTGCATAGTCCATATATGAGAGATGTACTGCTCTCAGCTGCCTTTTGTGTTCTCCATTCTCATTGTGCTATAAATTGTATGAATATCTCTGCTTTTTCCAATGAGTTGTACAGACCGATACTGGGTACATACTAGGACTTTAGGGTAGGTTTTTTTATGGCACTGAGGAAAAAAATGGTAGACTGCAGAAGTTCAACTGAGCATTTCTGCTGACATTCTTAGCTGGGAGGAGTTAACCATATTGACAGAGACTGTCATTTTCTGGTTCCAGATTTACTCCACTAGGATGAGTTCACATCCCTCAAACATACTGTTTCAAGCTATCTATAGATGAGGGAAGATGACAGTGCATCAGCTTATGTTTTTATGGTTTTGCTTGTAATCTCAGAAAAAGGGTATTGAAATCTTGCGTGTTGATTTCAGTGGGAGCAGAAAAGCAGAAGCACTTTTGAAATTCTTGCCTGCAATTTAATTTAAAAATGATACTTTAGGTTTATAATCTCAGTTCTGTTAAAAACGTCAAAGATAGAAAAAAGTATTAGATGCTGCATTTGTGCAGAAACAGAGATATGATGATTAATTCTGAAGAAAACCAGCACAGTTTTATGCAAATGAGATTGCTCAGAAGTATATGAAGGCCTGAAAATTAAACTATGGAAGGTGAAAACTGGCTTTTGAACACCAACTAATAACTTCTTACTTAACTTTGTAAATCATAACAATTCCATTTCTCTAAGCTACTCAAATATATTGAGCTTTTTCTTCCTTGCCAATGGAAAAATATTATATAGTGATGTTGCAAAGTAAAATGGCTTCAACAAGTTTATGGAAAGGGGAAAGGTTCCCAGGCTATCAGTTTCCAATCCAGTCTAAGTTCAAGTCTCATGCTCAGTTTCACTTTCAGAGTGCCCTAAGAGAAAATGTAATTTAGACTAGAGCTGCATTCACAAGTTAATGACACTAACTGTAATCCTTCAAAATGATGGATAATGGAACTTTCCCCCCTTTACAGGAGGAATCACATTTCTCAGTGTCACATAAGGCAAAGAAGAAAACAGGCAGAAACAGCAACTGGCCCTCAAATCTTTGAAGACACATTTATGTTTCCAAAGCTGAAGTAATTTTCCTGACAGAAATCATTGTGACCTAAAGTCAGAGCTCCTGTATCTGTGCCCTTTGTACTGTGTTGACCTTGTTAAAGATACAATTCCATGCATTATAGAAAAAATGGGAATTGTGGGAGAAGCAGAGAGATCATCAAGCAGGTTACAGTTTGTCTTTTGAGGTAAAGGAAAAGCTTAGACACAAAGTCTTGTTTCTGTTGTCTGTCTCATGTTCTGCATGTTGCGAACCATCAGCAAATACTTGAACAAGTGTTGTTTGGTATTGACTGATTTTGCAGATTGTATATGCTTTTGCTTTATTTTGCATGGGTTGATTTCCTCTTGTTGCTTTGCTGCACATTCACACCTGTGCTATGCACACAAGGGAGTTCTTGCTGAAAGGCGGTGTCCTCAATATGTTCTTCAAGAACCTTCAAGGGTAAGAATTTGATGGTTTTGCCTGAAACAGGTAGTGGAAGGATGATACAGAGCTGCATTTATCTCTTCCTTCTGTAGCACAAACACTACTAGCAAGAAAGGAGGCCTTAGAGGGGTCTACTTTTCATTACAGGACAATACAGGGAAGGATACTTCACTTAGACTAATTGAATTGCAGAGCCAAACTCTGCATCTCTGCAAAACTATCCATGTCCTCTGTTGGAGCTAGATGGGGAAGATAATTCTATTTTTTTGAGACTATTGGATGGGCACAGGCCTCACACCTTGGGCTCAGCACCATCAAACACAACAAAGATCAGAAACCTTAAAAACATTGAAAACAACAGCTAGTAGAACAGCAGTGTGTCTCTCCTGGCTAATAAAAGTGGGTGGGAACAGCTGTGTGTGGTGCTAATAGAACTAATCAGTGTCGAAAAGAGAGAAAAGACAAATCAAACTCATGGATAAATGTCAGGATTTAGGCACTCAGACGGTCAGCACTTAACTCTGAGGGGACTAAGAATCATAAAGTCTTTGCAACACAAGGTAACTCCCCTTTGACTGGGTGCACGTTATACTCTAACAGAACTAGCTGTTAGAGCCTTCACCGGGTTATTTCTGTTCCAGGTGGTGATTATCCATTTGGTGTTAGGGAGGCCACGTGTACAGAGATGCTTTTGTATGACTATACGGTGTCTTATGGCCACAGAGTCGAAACCTCTGTTCTTATGTTGCTGGACATTGCTGCATTATCAGAGTGAAGTACAAGGTATTACTATTATGATACTTATGATATAATATTGGGTCAGTATTCCCAAGAATCTGGACAAGAACATAAACTGGAATTTATAGCTTGTCATGCCCCTTTAGTGCTGGTGTATCTAGCTTGAGGCATATCCCAGTATACTAAGGTATTGCAGTGTTGGATGGAGGTCTGGTGCTGTCTGTTATTTCCTTTATATGTGACCGCCATGATGAGGAGGGAACAGAGTGGTGAAATAATCAGACGATTTTCCTGGGCAGTAGCAGGCATTGGGTTTTGTTGATATTTGTGTTCTCTGCTCTTCTCAAGCGTCCCCCTCCGGAAATCAACCACTATGTTTGTTCCTTTTAAACAGGCAGGGAATAATAGCAAGAAAAACCCCATATTTTTTCAAAGACTTCTAACGTTTGTTTTTGCAAAAAGACATTTACCTGAAAACATAAACAATTGAAAAACAAGCTGGAGTAGGTTACTGGATTGTATCAGGACTGTTTGGTGATGCTTTGACATTTGGTGTCGTGACTCCATTAATCAACAATATTTTGGAGGAAATTCTTCCTGGTCCATTCATCCACAAATAATTTACACTGGGAGCAGTAGGTCTAAACCTCTTTGGCAGACTGAAATTGAGGAGCATGATGAACAGCTAGCCTGGCTCCTGGGTGACCAGACACCCACTGCTTACCAAGAGTTTCTTTTTTTTTTTCAGGCATGCAGTTAGTCTGTTGTGCCTGGAGGGAGCTCACAGTAGATATTTGTGAATGATAAAATAAAAAGGGGCTGAGGACCCAAGGACTCAACAGAGGATCTTAGGTGAAAGAAAGCACAGTTGTTAACCTTCTTGTGCCTGATATGTGGTTTGTCAATTAGGCAGCAGAAGCTGAGTTGGTTGTATATTGACCTACAAGCATTAAACAACTGGCTGGGAGCCATATCCTGTGAAGACTGTACTGTCCTTTTGATTTGAAAAGCAGCACCACAGTTATGGTTCCACTTAGAGTTTTGAAACACAGGCTTTAATAAAAAAAAAAAAGAAAAGAGAGAAAAGAAAGTATCTTTTACCAGGTGCACTTTGACTATTTATTTGGAAAAATATAAAGGACTTTGCACAGAAGTATCCATAGTTTTCCAAGGGTTATTAACATGCAAAGCCATGCCTGGCTTGGCCATGCAGTATGCTCCTAGACAGAATGACAAAGCTGGAAAAATGAAGTCAAGGAAATATGAGCTGATTTATTTTTTATGTGTAACAAGCTAAACCTTGATCCAGTGCATCTGTGGAGCAAAAGAATGTTTATTCAGTTTCACCATCAAAAACACAGAGAAACACATGAAGTGAGTGTGAATTGTCTCAGCTGAACTCATATATTCTCCAGAGACAATTAAAGATTGGCCCAATTTTTAATGTGGGCTACTTAATTGGATGTCAGAAATTCCACATTTGGAGGTTCGATTTGACCTTTAGTTACATAAAAGAAGCATTTAGGAGTCTCCAGTGAGTGTCAGTGTCTGAATGCAGATGCCTTATTTGAAAACTTGGTGCTCCTTTACAAGGATGCATTCCAGGAGGAGAAAGACCTGATCCTGCAAACAGTTTGAAGCAGGCTTCAGCTTGCTGCCACTGACACCAAGTTCTTGGAATCCACTCATTCCAGGGAATGGCACGCTAGTAAAGACAAGCACACGTGGAAGCAGTTGCAGGTCTCAAGTCTAAATTAGCATGAGAATTTTCTCCCATATAAATATACTATAAATTTGAGAATATACTTTAATTTCACGGTGGAGATTCAAAACCAAGAGGGAGTGCTCAGACAACCATTTTTCTCAAATGCCAGAGGATTTGTAGAGAAAAGGCAAATCAATTGCAGTGAGACTTTCAGGAAGTACTAGAGCTTGTTAAAGCTGGTGTGACCAGGTGAAAAATGGGACTTTGATATACACACAGGGGCATTCTTAATCTAGCCAGCATGAAAGACGTAAATAGCGCTGAAACCTGGCAAGATCACCTGTAGCTCACACCATTCACCTAGGAAAGAAGCACGGGATATAGAGAGGTATTCGTGTTCATAGCTGTGGTAGAAGTCAGTAATCCCTAGTGATGTGTCCTGAAGGAACAATTCTGGAGCAAGGAAGTCTTAAATAATCTGAAGTTGTTTGCTCAACAAAGTTTTATCTTTGTCCCTAGACCTGGAGAGACTCTTGCAGCTCCTGCTATCTCAAGCTTGACTGCTGTCAATACATTGCACAGCAGGGTTAAAGCCAAGTGAAGCACATAATCCGCACGCTGCAAACACTGCTCCGGTTGATAGGCTCGTATAGTCTGTGGCTCGCTACCTTTGCAAGCAGCCTGTGATTCCCTTTCTGTAGTTTAAAAGAGTCTCATTGCAACACCAGGAAATTAACTCGTAAAGGGAAATGGTTTGCTGACTAGTTTTTAAATGCTGTGATCTGCTTACAGGATTTCAGAATGATGTGAGAATCTCCAGGCTGAGCTTTGGTTTCTAGTATTGCTTGGATCTGTATGTGCAGGTCCCTGTTTACTATGATGTTATGCTGATACATGCAAACTGATGTTCTTGTTCCCATATTGATTTTTTTTTTGTCAGTTAAATTAATGTAAAAATGTGGCTTTATGGGTAAAAGTGTCATCAGTAAAAGGCATTGCTCACTGAAGTGTGTTCCTCACTTGCCAGCTATGACTTGGCAGGAATGAACAGGCAAGGTCATTAGTTTGGTACTTTCTGGAGAAGGATGCAACATACTTCATGCAAACTACAAAATCCAGGAGGATGCCAGACTACAAGCATAGAGTAATTTTTTTTTTAAATTTTTTTTTCTTTTGCGGAGCCACAAGGGATGTCAAAAATCTGTAGATAATTTCTCTGCTTTAAACAAATGTTCTTGCTGTGTATGGCTTGCAAGTCACACAGGGCTGATGTTCATGAGAAAACAAAACTAGATGAAACCTGCATTGTCAGTCAGTAAACTCTGAATCCACTTCTCTAACTTGAATTACATCCACAATACTTGCTAGTGCAACTGTATATATGTAAGACAGTTTGAATTGGCTGGTCTAAGTGCATATAGTACGCTAGCAAACAGGGAATTCCCAACGAGATTTATGTTTGTCTTTAGAAGTAATCCTTTTTCTCATTGTATCTATAGAAAAAAAAACATTTCATAATGAAGAAATGGAAGTTCTTTCCAGGCAAATAATAAGTGGATTGGATAATCCTAGTGATTTGATTGTAAACTATGGAATATGCAAGGGAGCAATCTAGAAACTTGTTATTTCTAGTGGTTCTTAAATCACAAGTTGATCCTTGCAATATTATGACCAAGGCTTCAAAAGTAAAGACAGTTATAAAATAAAATAATTTCAAGGAAAAAAACCCCAAAACTTGGAGTTCATATTTCCAGGTTTTTCTCTGTAATTCTGTGGACTAGAAACCAAAAGAAGAGGAGCACTGAAATTCTCAAGATTCCATGAGGTGGGGATATCTTCTCTNTTTTTAGAAAAAAACCCACCCAGTATCAGAATAAGTAGCAAAAATCTCGAGTGTGGCAATTCTCTTGTCACACTGAATTTCCTGCACTTTTTTTTTTTAAACAGATGATGGGCCTGGTAAGAGGGTGAGACTGTGTACAAATGTTTGTGGTTTAGAGCCCAGTTTTCCAAAGAGAAGTCCAGAATACACAAAATACACAATACGTCACCTGTTTGTACTCCAGCTCCATGAGGCAACTAAGACAGAATTATACAACGCTTCCAGATCAGCTCTCCCATGGGGCTTTAAAGCTGAGTTTTGGTCTCCGTAACACACAAAAATGTTTCCCCACATGAATTAAAATATTACTTCTTGGCTGTACAACTTGCTACAGGCTTTATCCACTGGTGTTACACTTTTATATGATTCTAACTATTCCCAAACTAAGGTGGGGAGCATGGGTTTGCCAGCGTACTATTAGTCTGCCTTTGGCTAAGGAAGTATTTGCATTTCTTGTGATTACTACTAAGCAGATTATTCACTGTTTATGTGAAGAAAATTTATGATGTCTTGCAAGGTTGTAACATACCTAATGAGAGACAGAAAGGATGTTGCCAAGTGGGGTTCCTCTCCCTCCAATTTGATACAATTTATGACTGACTTCAGGAGCAGGAGAAATCAGACCCAGTGTGGAATTTTTATTTGATGTTATGTGAGTTTAGAGCCCAAATGAATAAATACCTGAGCATGGCAAAAGAGAGTTTGGTATGGTCTTCAGTAGCATTGGAGGATATCCAGTGAAAAGCACCAACAAGGACTTTACTAAAAATAAGACTGATGCTGGCATGTAGCTCTTGCTCTGTGACTTTCTCCTAGAACTTCCAGTCTGTGAAGGAAAAACTTACCCTGTGAGAGAATGAACACTTTTATGATGATACACAGATTCTCTGTGCTGACAGCAGAGAATCAGCCAGTGTCAGAAATCCCAATGGGCATGTTTGTTCTGCCCCATGGTCACTCATCCATACTGGGGCGTCTATCGGCTTCTTTCCCGCTTGTGCTCCCTTAGCACTGCTCTGAAGTCATACATGACATGTAAACCATGTGCTAGTTCCCAAGACATGGAGTAATTCCAGCAAAGGTAGACTCAAGCAGTCCTCCTGTATCAGATTTCTGAATACAAACAGAAGGAGAACAGAGCACAACCATTGCATACATAAGTGGAGAAGCTGGCAATAGGTGGGTCAGATGTTTGTTACATTTTTTATACACTTACATATCATGTAGTTCTATTTATTATTATTACTTTTTTAGTTTTTATGGCTAATTCTAATTGTAAAAGGTCTTTGGCCAGGTGGCTTTCAGCTCACAAGTGATATTTATAAGAGACAAGCTGTGGTCATATTTTCAGTCAGGGATTAGGTCAAGAATAAGACCATTCTTCTCCCCTCTACTTAGAAATGTTGGACAGAGGCATCTTTCTGGTGTTGTTTCACGTTTGTTCGTTTGGTGTGGACAGTAGACAGTGTCAGTCATGCTGCCATATCAGTACAGCAGAAAGACTAGACAAGGATGGGAATTGAGGGAATTGATGTGGATGCTTAGATCCAAGGGAGTATGTAGAGTGCAAATAAAAGGAGAATGCAGGCTGCTCAGAGCCACTGAGTGTTCTCTGTATTTCAGATTGTGATTTTTGGCTTTTGAAGGCAAATAGGTGGGCAAAATAGAGCAAAGGAGAGAGGTTTTCCACTAGCCAGCTTCAAGCTTGCCTTTGCCAAGAAAATAACTTTTAAGTGCAAACAGAAACCCAATCATATACAACTGCATATTGAATTTCAAGGGATGAAAATATTATGTGAAAGTCCATGTTTGATTTCTTGGTGTGTCTTTGTCCCTGCTCTCTTGAAGAGGAAAATGTAATTTAGAGTGGGGGAAAGGGAGAAAAGAAAAGCTGGCAGAACTGATAAAGCAAAATGTATATTGACACTACCTGACAATAATACACATTTAACTGCTAACAAAGGGAATGCTAAATAAATATGCAGCTCTTACTGAGTAGCACTGTCTAGATTTATTTTGGCTTTGCTTTTTTTTTTCTCGGCCTCAGTGTTTTTGCTAATTTTAAGCTGGAGCACCAAGAATATTTAGTTTTGTTGAAAGGATATGTGGTTTTCTGGGTGGTGGAAGTGAAGTAGCCAGGCATACTACAGAAGTGAAGTGTCCTAAAGTAAAGGTTTTAAAGCATTCCCTGTCCACCTAAGCAAGCACCTGGTGGTGTTGGGATATTATATATATAGCTTTACCACTGAGGCCAGCTTTAGGATGTTCTCTGAATATACCCTTATAGTTTCACAGCAAGGTAGATTCAGTTACGCCAGGGCAAATGTCCTTATTCCAATTTTATTTGCTTGCAGATATAACTTTATTGATTTTAAAACCTATATGTAGAATGCTGTTATAAAAAACTAGTGGCCTTTGTACAAAGCTGTGGAATTTGGACCCGCATGAATATCAGCATTGAATATCCTTGTTCCTATTGTTCTGCACTGTGATGATATCTATCTCCTTCTGGAGGCATTTGCTATAACCTAAAGGAGTTTACTGGTGTAAATGGGGGCCATCAGCTTCTCTGACAGCCTCTTTGGAAACTTCAAATATTTGGCAGAGCAGAAAGTGAGGGAGAAAACTGGGACACTAGTGAGTTTTCAGCAGATAAACGTTTAAGCCATATGGAGCCCTTGACAGCTGATCTGCTGTCACATCCTTTATGCAACATTCAAGAGTGAGGCTGATACTGGATGTTCAGGGAACTTGAACGGGCCCTTTTTATCCCTTCCTCCACCTGGGATACCAGTTGGAAGTCTTCATGAAAGGATTGCCCATAGCAAAATGTGTCAGAATTAATTCATTAGGCTCATTCCACTGCAACCAGTCAAATCACCGTGAAAGAACAACTTGAAACTAATTACATGGATACAGACTTCTTGTAAAGTGCTGAGAGATAAGACCCAGAATCTTATACCATTTTTTTTTTTTAACCTGGAAACCTCTTTGAAGAATTAATTTCAGATACAAACTCTTATTCTATCAAGGTTTTTAAAAAATAAAATCTATTTATGACCCCTTAGAGCATGCACAAAGATTATCTACTGGCAGGAAACAAGACAGAGTTCTCAATTTGATTATTTTAATTCCTTTTTATTTGTGGGGAGATGGCTGCGAGGAAGTAATGCAGCTTCTGCAGTGAAGACGTGTGCTCTGACATTGCCTTCAGGAGTCCCATTAGTTGCTCAAATTAAAGGTTCTGGTGTGTTACTAGGAACAGCTATTCATATTAAACTCATTAATTCAAGATACAAACGAGTAAGCCTTTAATCTCATCTGTTGATCAATTACAAGTTCATTGAAGGTATTACCAGCTGAAGAAATGTCTTTGCTGCTACTAACCAAGTCAAAACAAAATGGAGAGTTTGTTGCCTTGCAAATATTCTCCAAATTGTGAAGCTGATCCTGTTTTAGACTCATTTTGTGTCTCACCTACCATATATGAGAATATCGGCCACAGGTAGCAATTGTTATGGCTTACCAATATTCTGTACCAGTTTCGGTTGGATTTTGGGGGACAGGAATAAATTGCATTAGTTCAGGAGAGGGTTCATGACATACTCTGAACTATGGGTTCACCATACTCTGAACACCAGAAGTGCTGACAAAGTGTTGGTTTTGTTTGTTTTTTTTAAGTCCTTCTATGGACTTGACACATAATTCTTGCAGGCTTCGGTAGCACAAGAGCTGCAGAGCAATTCTGACAGAGAAGATCCTGCTGAAATACATGCTGGCAGAAAATAGTAAAATTGTAGAACTAATTAAATTTCTGGTATAACTGTGTATGTATAGATAATGATCTGCTGATGGTGGGTGTTAATTTATGGTTATAAAGCCAACTGAACCAGCTGAGCCATGATCCCTGTAGTCCAAGAATTCTTTTGTGGTCACAGAGACCAGTATCTCTAAAGAATATCTCAGGCAGTTGATATTGTCTCTCTTTGTGCTGACTACAAAGGGTTAGGGTGCTCCAGACTTAAGTATCTCCTTTAAGTTCCTATCTGTAGATAGCATAAACCTGGAGCTAGGGATTTCTCTTTTCTCTCTCTTTTTTCACCTTTTAATGTAAAAAAGGTTAAAAAAAATAAAGTACTTTCACAAATCACAGCCAAATTAGAATAGCATTTTCTTCTTTCTCTTCCTACTGTGAGAAATAACACAATTTGCTTTTCTTTGCCTATTGGACATGAAGCTGAAACAAACATTAAGTTTAGACTAACTGTGGCTGGAACCAAATTCACGTTGGTCATGTCGGATTCAGGTTTGGAAGTAAAAAGTGGTGGCACTAGTCAGAGCCTTAGTGTTTCACACTCAGATATATGGTATTTTAGGGTCACGTCTGCTCAAATGATCTTAAACTAGCATGTTAATAGCAGTGGTATTTGTATTTTCCAGGTCGATTCTACCTTTTGTGGTCTGTTTCTCTCTACCTGTGTGCTCAGGAAAAAACAGCCCTGCATCACTTCAGGTTTGGTAAGTTTTCTTTGGGATGGGGAAAACCAGAAGCCTTAAGCTGAAAGCATGGATCTATACCAAATATAAATAAATGCTCTGAGACAAGTGTCCATCTGTATCCTGATATCTCTGAAGAATGGAAAAGTGTGGAATACCTTAGATACAGAAATCTAAGTCTGTTGTATCTAGCTAGGTTTTTATATGATGTGCCAACTTCATGGTGTCTCAGTGTCTTTTCAGTTCCCACAGAGCTGCTTGAAGTTAAGGCTGGTGTTTAAAAAAAATTAAAAAAAGATGATACTTATCTGTTGATACACAGTATAGTGCTTATTCTGTCAGCGTTTTGTCTATATAAAGGCCCTCAAAACTGTAGGCCTAGAAGGAGATGTTTCTTTCCTCTTAACAGCGGCTGGGTGGTCTGACTCCTGAACATTTATTACCCAGTATTGAAGACTTCTATATAAAGGTGAGTGTCTGCAAAAGTGAAGTACTGGAGCTTGCACTTCCTTACATAAAAGTACACTCCTTTATACAATTTTTAGCTTCCTTACATATTTACTGGTAGATCCCATATGTAATATATAATGGTTTGAGCTGCTGTAAGTCCACCGAAACCTAGTCTTCAAGTTCAGAGTTAAAGGGCTAATGCAGAGCTATTGTGTTGTTGTTAATATTGTTATGTCAACACTAACATCTGCAAATAGCAGTTTTACAGGTGAAAACTACACTTTGTATGGTTTTAAATAGAACTGTTCTCTTGCTCTTCCTGCTACATTGTCCCCCCCACACCGCATCTCCCCTATCTAGGTACCTAGTAGAATTTAGATATGGAACCAGGTTATCATTTTTAAAATCCAGTAATCATGAAAAACAAGAAGCATTAGATATGATTTTATCAAATGCATACATTTGTACTGAAAAATCCTGCCAATTTTATATTTATGTACATAGATAAATACATATAACGTGTTTATATTGATGTCGATGCATAGAGGCGCTTTTGGGACCTTATTTGTTATCCTATAATGGGTCTAGCAGACTAACGTCTGAAGTCAAGTATGAAAATATAATCATAAGGGCACAATCAGAGCTTACTATCAGCATGCTCAAGAAGCAATAGGTATGTATATAGACTGTGTATGTTATACAGAAATATAATCTTGGCACAGCTGAATTATCTAAAGCGTTGGTAGTGATCTGAAGTAGGAATGAATAAGGGTACACTTTCCAAAAAATTCTACTGAAGATTTTCTCACATCAATTGCTGTGACAATAGGTGGCACCCTTATGCCAATAAATATCATCTTGTTTAACTTAACTAGGTTTCCTTGGGCTTATCTACTGGAATTTCTTTAACCAAAATTATTGGAATTAAAAGCAAAAGCAAGTCATCAAAGTAGAATATTCATTTGGGAAATGTATATAATTACAAAAATGTAAACTTTGTTCTGACTGTTAAGTTAAACATGTGATTTAACTACCATGACTGCTCTGTTGAGGAATTTGAGAATTTTGAGTATGGGCATCTATTGAGCAATGCACACAAGCCGTGTAAATGTATGTTTTATAGCTGAAGATTTTGACTCCTTTGGGGTTACTTCAGCATGCAAGAGAAACAAGATATGTCCTGTTTTATTTGCTGTTACACAAACACTTGGGCGCATGGGATATCCACACAGTCTGAAACTCAAACCCATGCACAATGAGAAAGGGAATCTTGTAAGAATGGACTTCTCAGTAGAGTTTTTGTCACTTTTGCTTCCAAAGTGAGCCAAAACCTGGAAAAAAAATGTTAACCAAACTTTGTGAAGCCACAAGCATTTTGGTTTGTGGTTTGGATGAATGTTCAGGTCACTTAAAGTACCCTGAACAAACCTTATTCATTGCTCCTCTGCTGGGACTGGAAGGAGATTAGGAAGAGGCAGAAGAGAGAACATTAAAGATGCCTAAATGCATTGTAGAATGATGAAAGGACACCTCATATTAGGAAGTGTGAAAAGACCTCTGCTTTTATTGTATATTGATTTTGCTGATATAATTGGGTATAAGAACAGAACTTTTGCTAAGCATAAATTTTATATATTTTTTTATTTTCATGAAAATAGACTTTAAAGATCTGATGTAATTCTGAAGACATAAATTGTCATAGGCTTGCAGATGGCCCATAAAATTTGCAAAGCCTCAACCATTTATAGGCTGGAATTGGATCAGAAAAAGTTTCAAGATTGATTGAACTTTGCTAGTCTTGGCAATGTCTCTGTTACGCTTTTGCTGGCGTTTTGTTTCATCCTTACATTGCAAAAGTAACATCTTATGGTGGTAATGCAAAACTGGAGGGGAAAAGAATTTTGAAAGAGTTAATGGAGCTAATAAGATTCCATTGTAATTTATGAGCCTTACTTAACACAGCTGTTCTTTTAGCTAGAATTTTGCTGAAGTAGCTATGGTGTTGTAGGGAAAATTAAAATGTCTAGTGTTTCATGAAATGTTATTTATTTAGACCTCATTTCCTTTTCATCCTCTCTTGCTGATTTTTTGCAACACTTTTTGCAAAGCAGTGTAACACCTGGACAAATTATATTCATTAGGATGAATGCTGTCTACAGGCTTTGGTCCCAAAATGGAATTGTTGATTTCTGCTTAGCATTTGCTCCTCAGCAGCAATGGATCTGGTTTTAGATGGGTGGTTACAGAGCCAATAGGAACAAAAGACTGTTGCAAGTCAGTTAAGTCTATCACATTGAACTTAAATGATATTAATGAAGATGCTTTACCAAATATTTTCATATGCTCATCTTGGACTGACAAATACCCTGTTGCCACTGTTGAGTGTATCTATTCCTTGAATTTCTCAGATGTAGAAAATTAAGTATCTTGTAACACTGTCATATTTTGCAACTTTCTATGAAAATACAAATCCTAAACCTGATTGTATGTTGTTTGAGGTTTTAAAAAGTCTTTTTTTTTTCATCTGCAAATTCAATTTGTTATAGCACAAAACCAGCTTAGGGATCTGTACCCCTCTCCAACCTTTTATGTGTGTGAGTGCTCATTTTGCAGAAACAATGCAGGTTTCTGGGTAGAAATACTTGTAATATGGCTTTTGGCTTTTGGTATTACGTTGTTCAAATAATGTTTTCATTATGATGAGAAAGAAGGTTGAACTCCTAGCTGGAAGGTCTATGTCAAAGTTGCTGATAGCACGCTAGCCCGTTTGGAGACCTGTGCCAACTGTAAAGAAAAAATACTCTCTCTTTTTTTTTTTTTTTTTACAGTGCTATGTAGGAGCCATTTCAGGACAATGCTGTTTTGGGGGGACAGAAATGCTTGCCAATCCAAAACTATTCCAGTAAGGTTGTAATTTGGTAGAAGTATGTTCTGCTTTTTTATGGGGAAATTATTGAAACTGAAAAAGAAGAACTCGATTATCTTTTCGTCTATCGTGAAGTAACTTGTGATTATTTTTTGAGAGCATAAAATGTTGTTCATCCACAGTTTCTGAAACAAAAAGGAAGAAAAAGTGCTCTATACTTTGAGGGAATTGTGCACTGGGACTGTATGGAAAACTCCTTTGCTATTGCATTCTGCTTTCACAACTAGAGTTCTATTTATCTGGCTATGATTATTTCCCCCGGTATTTTGCATAAAAAATCACTCATATCTAACACAAGCTGTCAGACTCCTGAAGAGCAGTGGAAAAAACTAAGCACTGACTTTGGGTGAGAAGGTGCCATTTGTCTTGAAGAACACTTTTTCTGAAGAAACCGTTGGGATACATGACGGAAAGTGCAGCACTCATGCACTTGTTTTAAGCTTCCCGTAGTTTCTTGGTTGTAGAAGGACTGACAAAATGGTGGTGACCAAGTCATCAACATGTGGAACGCTTTTACATCCTGGTGAATCACTTACTGTGTGGTCCAGAAACTTGTCCTGTTTCCTCTGGAAAAATGAGCTTCTCCTGGCAGCAGATACCAATTGAAATGCGATGTAATTTCTGGTCTACCAGCTGTTGATCATGAAGTTTAGACCTCTGTGGCCCTTGGTGAGTGGACAGGGGAGTTTGACTGGTTTATTCATATGAAGAGGTCCCCGAGTTTGCTAATGAGACACAGCTAATCTATGCCTAAAATTAAATAACAATATTTAAAATACAGTTTCTAACTTACATTTCATGGCTCCTAATCCTGTGTTCAGTTCCCAAGGGTGCAGTTGCTGTCTTGAAAAATTGAAACAAGTTGGACCTTTTTTGTCCAACATCAAAGTATTAGGTTGTGACAGTGAATGAAATCCTTTGGAGCAGCAGAATCATACTTTGTCACCTCACTAGGAGTGAGAAGGAGTATTCTGGTTCCTCATATGCTTTCTCTATCCTGGAGTAGAAACAGATTGTACAAAAAGTTTTATAAAAATGCCTCCAACCTTCCCTTCTTGTGAGCAGCAGACACCCAAAGGGAATCAGTAACCGTAGAGGAACACCTTTAATTCTTATGGGATAGAGGGAGCACTGTCTCATTCCTATTCCTGGTCTCTCCTTTTGTAAAGACCAAGTTGTATGATGAATTCTGTGCTCCTTAAGTGTGTTTCACTCTGAGCTCCAAGCAGAATACTCTTGGGTAGCAATATTATTGGGAAAGTCATCTGATGTAATAGAGAAATCAAGCAGTCACACGTTCAGTATATCAAAGAGAAGAAAATGTCTGTTTTCTTTTGTCATTAACATTAGCATAAAGGAGTAGAAAACCCTTTTGGTTTAATCTAGTTCTCAATTGCTTAAGTAGAATTAGTCTGCCATTTCTTCACTTTATCTTTTACAAGCACATAAGTGCATCATCAATTGTGGATGCTATTAATACATCCTATTATTTGCACTTTGCCTTAACCTTGCTTTAATTCATGAGTAATTTCAAGATTGCTCAATATTGAGATGTTCCTTGCCACAGGGAGGACAATTCTGTACACAATTAATTGTTCCTTGTTTCATCTTAACAAGGCCCAACCTACCTCCTACCACATTTGCCAGGGTATCTAAAGGCTAACAGAGATAACTTATATGCTCTTGAGTATGTTAATAAATATGCAATATATTTACATATTAAAATTGCATTATATCTTTGGATCTATATAAATATATCCCTAGAATGATTCCCTGAAAGCCAATGCTGAATATTGTAAGATGACTTGTGTGCACCTTGCTCTGTGCTAAGTACATGTAGAGCTGACTTGCCGTGTTTACATCACACAGTCCTATCCTTCATATTGTTTTTCCATGGTCCAAGATGTTGCACTTTCTTGTTGGTATTTTTATAGCTCAAAATGTCTCAAATACTGTATGTAGGAGCTGTGCTGCCAGCTCACCAGAGTGAGGTGGGCTCACTCTGGTGAAGCAGGAAATCGTCATAAGTCCTGGTGTGTGTGGTATTGTCCAAGGACAGAAATCTTTCTGGAAGGGAGGTTGTAGACAAAGATGGAGCAGTCCCATCCCCATCCACTGTTTCTTGGGAACATTCCATGAAGAGAACTATAGGCAAAGTTGCACTGGGTTTTGTTTCAGAAGAAATTACTCAGCTGACTCCAAGACACAGCCTGGAAAGAAAATGATGTTTATATAGTTTGTATGACTGGGGAACTTGAGGATGAACTTAGAGTTCTTGATTTTAAAGTGTACATGTACCCAGTCAACACTGAAGGTAAGGCCCATGAAGCAAAGGAGCACTGGTATTGCGAAGGACAGAAGAAATGAAGAATGTCTTCCTATTACAAGTGGCAAGAAATTAAATATTGCTTGCCTTAAGCCAAGATACTGTGGAACTACATCCTGAGTTCAGGGAGGGTAGGACAAAGGCTCTTAAGATCTAAATTTTCTACATTCAGAAGCACTCTTTGCAATCCTCCTCATTTTAAGAGTTTTTAATTGGAGTCAACTAGGAGCTGAGTCCAGAAATACATGGTTGTAATGTATCACTTACCAGAGGTAGATGAGTACAGACTTGGAAAAGTCAATTGCTTTTGAGGGACCTTGCCGTCTAATGATTCAGGTGTGGGACAAATAGGTGGATTCTTTCTTTCTGTATGGCAGATTCTCTAAAGCTTGTTTTTCCTGAACTCTCAAAGTGCCTTAGTGTCAGACCAGTATCCCCCATTGGGGATAATCTGCATAAGCATTATTTCATAAATATTTTAGAATTTCTAAAATCAAGATCTTCCCTAATCTAGTGGATTAAGCATTAGAATTATAAACACTGATGGTTCTAAATATTATTTTCAATGGGGCAGAATTTAGGATGTCTAGAGCATACCGTACCCTGGCATTGGTGCTGGCACTGTCCCCTGCAATTTTCATAGTTATCCCTCAAGACAAATTATTTGGATTTTTCACAATGCAGTCACTTTTTGAGTTTTCTTTTTTCACACCTAAACATAGAATAAGAAATTTCACTTTAATTTTTACTGATTTCTATAGGAAGATTGTTCTAATTTACAGAGTCCAAAGTTTAGGAGTCAAAGACATTTGCAGAAGTAAATTCCGTGGTGTATCAAGCACTTGCAGAACCCTTCTTTGTAAGAAAAAAAGAGCCTATTTACAGCTCATCTATATATACACAATGTATGAAGTATTCTGGCTCATTAATCATGTGGTCAAATTTTATATTAAGAAAGCAAACAGATTGTGTGGTTTGCAGGGAGCTGAAAAACTAAATGAAGCACATTCAAAATACATTTTTGGTATAATTCCATTTTCCAAATTCACGTATTAAACATGAATATAATAGCCCAGGTTACAAAACCAACAATGGTCTCCTTAGAAGTCAGCATCTTTGTTTTCAGAGTGTTTGGAGTTTCCATGAGTTATACGGTACTCATAGCACACAGAGATGGGTGTGGGTACTTTGTAGGACACTGGCCTTCATGGAACACTGTGAGAGGTCAGGAAATTTTGAGCAATATGAAGGTTAGAGCTAACATCCACACAGGCAATCCTCCTGAATACAAGTTCCTCAAGGTTTTCAGTTTCTCATCTGGGGACTCAGGTTTAAATTGTAGACTTCAATTATGTAGCGACTTCACTAGAAATAGGTCTTAATGTCTCTGTGATTCAGGTCACTGTTCTCTGCTTGTGAGCTTTGCCCCTTTGCCTGTTGAGACAGTAAGTTCTTTGGGGCATAGTCTCTTCCTGTGGGTATGTATGGAATGGATCACAGTGTGATCTGAGCTCCTGGGGACAGGACCTCCATTTTTTTCTCTCAGTGAAGGGCGTTCTCTGGTAGGAGAACTGACATGTAAGTCAACTGTGTGTGTCCCAGTTTTTAGGCTAGGGCAAACTGCTCAGGCCTGGAAGCATTAGAATGAAATGAATAAATAGTTGCAGGAATTGCCTAACTGCCCTAACTGGTACTGAGGTATGCTTAGCATTTTGTAAGAGTATACAGCTTCTGGCATGCTTAGACAAACTTTTGGCTTTCCCTTATTTTGTTTCCAACAGTACAACAGTGATGCTAAGTGCTTTGTTGCTGCCACAGAACAGGTCACCTCTGAGTATCACCCCTTTCTGTTACTTCCACATTTACAAGCAAGTGGTTAAATAAGGCCTTGCTAATCTTCAGACACTTGTATCAGACATTTCCACAGGACCTGTGGGGACACAACAGTAGTGTTGACCACTAAAAGGTGCTATTATATTGGACATGGGCAAACAAATAAGATTTTGGTCAAAGTGGTTAACAAAGACCAAACAGACGTGCTACTTGCTCATTCTTCTGAAAGTTTTGTGTGCACTAGGGAGCTTTGGGCTTAGCTGGTATCCTTGGATGTCATTAACGAGCCACTGTGCGTTACTTATGAGCCTTCAGTGTAAGGTTGAAAGGTGAAAGAAAGAAATCCCAGACCAGCACATCATGCTGCAGAACATGCATATTTACCATGCACAGATCTCAGAAGAAGTCTCCCACCAAGCTGACACTAACACTGATAGCCAGATGTGCAACTCGGATCAGAGCAACAATGAAAATAGACTGTGGTTTACAACTGCTTGCAACAATAAACAAAGCGTATCAAAGGATCCCCCTAAACTTACTTTCTCTGTAGAAACCTACACGGTTTTATTATTCCAGTTGCTAACTTTAAAGCATTTTTGTCATTTTTGTAGAAGAATAATTAAGTAGTTTCAGATTCCTACCAGGGACAATTGTCAGGGTCTGGACTGGGCTTACTGGTCAACCACATCCATCACAAAGAATCTTTGTGCCTAGTCAGCAAAAGCTTCTGTAAGGAAGATGTTACTTGCCAAAGTCTACTTTCCTAAATTTGTGATGCACTTTTATATGGGCATTATTTATATAAGGCTCTTCCCACTGCTCCTTCCAAATTGTTAGAAATGTCGTTTACGTAGCTTCAGCTGGACTGTGCAATATTCAGTTCTTCTGTCTGGTTAACAGGACAAAACAAGAGTGCCCATCTCCTCCAAGCAGATGTTAATTGCTTTTTACAGATAGGCAGAAGTATCACAATATAACATGACAAAATGCCATAAAAAGCCTTTGAAACACATTTCATTATTTAAACATTTAAAATGTGTCAGGTGTAAATTGGAATTGTTGCCCTGTAGAAAAATTAATTCAGCTTTGCAAACTGATCTGGAAGAACTAACCTGTGAATAGGAAAGCGACAAAAGCAGCTTTAATATGAAAACAAGTAAAGCCTCTGTTTCAGCTTGCTTTTTTCCTGAATCTATTTTAAATCTTTAGCATTCTTTTAGCCTCCAGATTCCTATAAAGTTGAAAGATGCCTTGTTCTCCAAGGCTCCTATCACCTTACTAGGAAAGCCACGGAGGAGGACTCATAATGTCTTCTATTATATAGCTATTATCTTGATGTTGACATGAAATTCTTTGCTAAAGTTCTGGCAATAAAGTTGAAGAAACTTATTCCCTAAATTGTTTCAGCTGATAAAGCAAAATTTGGAATTCTCTCTATGTCTTGAAACTTCAGAAAGTTAACAGTTTGTGTTATCCTGACTCAACCAAACTCTTGTCACTTTCCTGGAATCTTTGTGGGATGAAATACTTAGGTATTTTTATTTTTGCAGACATCTGCATTCTGCCATGGAATTAAATGTGAGAAAATTTTAGTTGTATTTTATTACTTCAGAACACTTCTCTGTAAGGCACTCTAGCTGGAAAAGAACTTAAATAAAAACAAAATAATTGTTCTTGGATTACTTTCTTCTATTCTGGCCCTCCACTTTTTACCTTTGTGTATTACTTCTACAGGGTTCTGGGTTTTTTCTAAATAAAGCTAGGAATAACCATCAGGCAACAAAATAGGTAGGTGACAATTTCAGCCATGCCTGCAAGGTCTTCGGATTTCAAGTGATCATGCATAATGTCATAAATTCCTTGTTTCTCAGAGGTCACATTTAGGAAGCCAGTTGTTAAGGAAAGGTATATCAGAAATGGAATGCCTGCACAGAAATCTATGAGTTTAATGAATTACAGCAGAAGGAAGGGAGGTTTTGAGCACACTGCTGAGAAGCCAAATGCTACTCCTTATAGTAGACTTCATCTCAGATGGATGTTACCCTGTGATAGCTAATCAGAACCTGCTTTTCTCTAACACTGAAGATGAAGCTCTCTAAAAAGTTGAGATGCAGGGAAAAAAATAAAAATGATAAAACCAATGAAAACAGGTCTGCCTGTTGAAGTTGGTGGCTATGAAATTCTGGGTGTGAGCAATGGTGACTTCTTAAGTCTTAAGATGAAATTAAAATGTTCAGAGAGTAGAGACAAGGGCTGTTTCCTCAGCTCCAGGCTATGCAGACACTTTTACATGCTGTCCTGAAGACCCAGAGAGCTTGAAACCCTTCATTGCACAGTAGCATGGCTACAGAAAGAAGAAGATTTTGTCCTGGTTGCAAAGCAAGAATACAAGCTTAAACATGAGACTGAAGAAGACGTAGAAGACGTAGAACCTGTGCCCCCCACTTTCTGGGCATATACTGTTCCTGGTGTAACCTGTGAGAAGGGCAGATAGTATTTGCTGGGAGTCTTTACCATCATGTGCAAATTTATCATTACTGCTGTAGGTAAAAGCCAGTAGCTGTACCACCATGTCCTTCTCTTCCCAGTATTTCTGGTAGACTGAGGTTTTGTCAGTGAATGGAAGCAGGGTGGAAGCTGGAGTGCTTTCCTAACTCACTGAATTGTCTTTACATGCTGCAACAGACAAGCTGTTGTGGTCTGGGATTAAAATATTACAACCTTTGTTTTGAAACAAGGACACAAGGAATGTTTGCAATGACTCCTTGTGCAGTGGTTTGTGATTTAGCTCATGTCTGGAAACCACAGTTTCTAGATTGCAGGACAGCTCATAGCTTGGGAATTTCCAAAGTGACTATTAACTGGAATGCCAGTTTATATAACTGTGTCTGTGTGAGTTCAAGTTTTGTCCTCTTACAGGTGGCAGTGTTGCTGGGCAGGGGAAGGGAGAACAGGAGACAACCCATTACTGTTCATTTTGCATGGATGTGGTGGAAATTCAAACTTTGACACTGACCCACCATGTCTGGAATTATCTATCTGGCAAACCAAGTACAATCATGGCAAGAAGTTATGTTTGCCATCTGAAGCCTTTCCTATGGGGACAATCCAGCTCCTTATGACGTCAATGGAAAAGCCTTCATAGGCTTCAGTGAGAGTCAGAACAGCTGTAAGTGGGCTTTATAGATTCCTCACATCTTGAATGGATGTGAGGGCCTCTGTTCCATTCTGAAGTTCATTCTGAACAAGGCTCTATAAAAGGTATAGGATCAGAAAGAACATAGGATGGTGTTTGAGACCCCTTGCTAAGAATGAGAAATACTGTCTCTGTTGTGTCCTGATCATACCTTTTATTCAGTGACTATTTAAGGAATAACACTTACAGAGTCCTTGCCTAATTCTGTGAACTAAATATATAAGAGCAAGAAATGGCTTCCATCTGACCCACTAAGTCCTATATAGGAGCTGCACTTCACCCGTACATTACATATCTAACCTCAGGCACGAGGCATGGTTTCAGATATACCTCTCCAGTTAATCGGTTTGCAGTCTTTTGTTTTGTTTTTTTTTTTCCTTTGCCTTCATTGTACATGAAACCAAGGTGCAAATTCAGAGCCATAAATGGCAGCCTGTACAGTGGTGCCCATCTCTGCTGTTTCCTTACTGGATACATCCTGAAGCAAAACCACACAACTTCAGTTCTGCAGAACAGGACAGCTTCTTAGCATGGGACTGCGAATGAGACTGAGAGACTATTATTTGCTGAAGACACCCATCATGAGCTCTAAGGAAACGCGTACACTCCCCAAAACCCTCCTCCAAATTCAGAGCATGTCTGAGCTGACTGTCTGGGCACTAATGAGTGAGAAAAAAAGTTAGGAAGGAATGAGAGGCAAGAGACTGTGTTCAGAATGTGCTTTGTTTTACTGGGGTCAGTATATCTCCAAGATGAAGAGGAAATATTCTTCAGGTACTCAACGCTGTGTGTTTTCCTACTTCCATTGCCACTTTTTTCCTGACAACAAGAGTGGTGTCTGCTGCATATTTGGTGCCTGGGGAATGCAATAGAGAAACCAAGAACAGATGCAGTACGGCAGCACGCTCACGTTGGTGGAACATAATAAACCCCTGGAGGTAGTGCTTTCAGCGGACCAAACATGGTAACCTGGTAAGGACTCAGCTGTGGGCAAACATACCAGGATAAGAACTACTAGCCTGAATTTTTCCGAAATTGTCTTCCCAGTCTCTCAAAATACTAATACTGTCCTAAATACTAAGAAATAGAAAACCATAATATTACCAATTAATTACTTTTATTCGCTTTCTCATATCATTTGAAGGTAGCTAATTGAGTGTTGTTTTAATCTTTTTTGGAACTGAATGCTCTTAGACTTCCATATAAGAGGAACACCTGGCTTTCTCCACTGCCTAATTAATGCTTTTTTCTTTAGTCACCAATGATTCTTTGAATTTTTTCTCATATCTATCATGACTAGAAATCTGTGCTTTTAAGGTGAAAGGTCTGATTGCAGTTTAGTGTCTTTGGCAGAGCCAAATCTTTTTAACAAGAACCACAAATATTGAAGCGTTCCTGACACAGTGGCGAGAAATGTTAACATTACAGAAGTTTACTGAAAAGTGGTGTAAGTGTAGTGAAAATGGGTGGTGAAAGCTAATGAACCCTGCTGTAGAAAATTAAAAGCTGCATTCATAGCTGAGACCCTCATGTCAGGAAATGTAGTGACGTGCTTTCTTCATAACCATGAGTTAGCAGAATTTACAGCAACCTACTTCTGAACCTGGCATAGATATTTTCCAGAGATAAACTGCTGCCTAGACTCTGTGAATCTGAAGAGTATTGGACGAAGAGGGTCAGCAATCCTTCTTCTGAGTAGATCTTGGGTTCTTTTATAAGATGCAGAGTTGTGCTAATACCTTAAATGTAAGAAAACAAAGTGAATGATAGAATTTTAAGATGGATTTTATCTCAACAAGTGAGTGAGGTGTTTTAACGCACCATAAACATGTAACACTCACCTCTTCTGTGTTACAAGGTAACATATTGTTTTGTTTTCAGTTTACTTCCCACCCTCTAACTGTTGTTCTGGTTTCCATTACTTCAACTTGCAATGTTAACAACAGAATCGTTGAATCATATGAGAAGGGTCCAGCAAATCTTATTTGTTCCACCAAAATTCCTTCCATGTGTCAAAGCTTCCTTTTTTCTTTTGCTAATTTTTGTCATGTGCTCAATTTTAGTCATTTCTCCCACACATTGGAGGCCAGCATCCTTCCCTCACCACTGACAGGTTTTGAGGCCTTACAAGAAGTAACCAAAGTCTATTGGACTTACCACATCCTTAGAATAATGTAATCACTGTGCATAACTAAAAGCTGCTCTCAAGAAGAGGGAAGAGGAGAAGAGCAAAATAGCACAGCAAAAAAAAAAAGGGGACTTGGACTGGAGAATGTAATTGGTGATTCAAATGAGAGATGCTAAATGAGAAGAAATCTAGACAAGACTAGACCTCTCACTAATATTGGAGGAACATTTGATTTTAAAATGGCTGATGACAAAAAATCAAGTAGCTAAATTCAGGTGAGGGAAAACATTGCATCTCCAAGATAAACTGAGCAAATTCGTATGGAAGAGTGAAAGGCAGTGTGGGATTTTGAGCATATTCCTCTGTAGTCCCTTTGAAGTTTGTCAGCTAGAGCTCAGAATCACATAGGATTTAGTTAGGGACTACTGTGTACTTCATTTGCTCAACAGTGCATTTTGTGCATGTATGTTTGGGAGCAGGTTTCCAAACATTTAATGCTTCTTTCTTTCCTTTGGGAAAGGATAATTTGGGTCATTGGTCTCTAAAGAACTTTTTCCATCAATGGTTTTGATTTGCTCAAGGAAAGTGAATGGGAATTCTATTAGAAGCAAATGCATAGCAGAGACATCTACTACTGCCCTTTAGCTGCTGGAGACTTTGGTCTCATGTGTTTTATTTACCTCATAAAAAAAAGCTTAGAACCTTGTAAAAAATATATATCACAGAAAAGATGTGAGACTTAGCACAAATATATGCCACACACATAGACTGGTCTTTTCTTTGCATGTATCCCATAAGCTTTCTTTTTTTTTATGTTGTTTTTGCCAACTTCCCATTGATTCTTGATATATGAATTTGCTTTGGCTTGGGCCATGCTACCTCCACTGTTGTCACAGGCTTTTTCTCTCTCAACAAATTTATTTACCCAGGAAAAAAAAAATAATAAAAGAGTGCGGATGCCCTTTGTTAGGAGAGCCAAAGTATGTAAAATGTTTATAAGAAGTGATGCTTACATTAATCTTAAGTAAACTGTAAGAACATATAAAACTTTAAATCCTTAATACTTTCTGGACACTACATTTTGGTACTGGATTAGAACTTTTGCTAGCCAAAGTGTTAAGGATTAAAGAACTGGAGCTCAGATCTGGCACTGTCCCATATAAATTTTGAATATTTGGTAGGTTTTTAAACAGTGTTTGAAAAAGTCTTTGAAAATATTTTGGTCATATTCATAACCAGGCCCCAGAAGGATCTTTGCATTCCTCCACTTGATCAAAGGCCTGTATTTAAAGAGGTGGAGGATTCAGTGTGCTTCCTCATGGCCAGTCATCCATCAGCAGGACTACTGTCATAGTTGCCTCTGCAGTTGCTATTCCTCCCACACATTCTCACTGGAGAAGCCAAAGACTCTGGAATATGGATGCTGAAGCATGGTCTGAATTATCTGTCTTTTGCAAGGCAGAAGTTTGCTTTTCAGCACAGTCTTTAATTGCACAGAAGAAGCTAGGCAGAGTATTTGCACCAGCATGCTACTTATGATCAACATGGTTTTCATTTGAGAACGTTTTTTTTTTCATCTATTTGCGAGTATGCTCTTTTTTTAATCTTGGGATCACTGAAGTTTCCTGTAGAGGAATAATTTATCCATGATCCTCCTGTATCTATTTTATTGTGCTGTTTCTCATATGAGATTAATTTGTAGTGCTGCCTTTTACTATAGATGAAAGCTTACAAGGGTCAGAAAAGCCCGTGAAAGTCACTATTTTTGCCTAGTGGGTATTACTGGCTTTTGAAAATCATGTCTGTAACCCCTTCTGGGCCCAATAGCTGCAGCTAGATGGAAGCATTATAAAGAAAATTATAGTTTGACCAATAAGCCTACATGACAATTCTTGTGAAGCATTGTAGCAGCCTCTGTAAATGGATTTTTCTTTTTTATCTTTTCTTGTTGTTGTTTCTGAAAAGGAGTTTTTGTAGGAGAAAACACATAACGTTATTACTTTTTCAGTTTTATTGCAGTTTTGTGTGTGTGTATGGGGCCTACCTAGAGAGATGTTGTCTGCATTGTTGAAATCTGAAGAAATAACTTCTGAAGAAATTCTGCTTTTACATGTAAAAATTGGTACACTATAAGAGTGCATTTCTTCCTTCTCTCTCACCTGTGTGAGTAGGACACTGTATTTCACTAAAATGCAAATTAATCCCGGTGAGATTTTGAAAGAAGTTGGAAAACTGTAGTTTTTCGAAAGTATTTATTGTGTTTACTTCTGAAGTCATAATTTCAGTAGAAACTTCACAGGCACTATGAACACACTGCTGATGAGGTTTGATGCTGTAAAAAACCACAGGAGTTTAATAAGCTTTAACGATGCACTGATGCAATAGGAAGTGAGGTCAGACAAGCCATAGAGCATGTTGTTGAATATTTACGTGAGCAGCGTAAACAACTGGGTATGAAGAACTGCTTTTCCAGTGGCCACTGGTCTGTAAAGCTGACTGGGGAGTAGCCTGCTTCCATGGGATTCCTCCTCACAGGGCTATAGTGGGGAAGTGTAGTGGCTGTGCTTTAAAGAGTTATTTCTTATTTGTTGCAGCGATCACATTTCCATCTCATGACAACTTCCAGGTGTCTGAAATTTATCTTTATTCTGCCTTAGAATGAAGATAAGTCCACCCAAACCCATGGCTCTTTTACACACTTTCACAAGAAGCAATGACTTCTCTTTCATGTTGAAAAACTGAAGTTTTTGACCAAACTCTCTCCTTTTTTTCTGAAAGTGACTAGAATGTCCTCCTACATGTTATGAACATTACTGTCAAAATCTTTTCCTGTAGAACATTTTAAAATAAATGTATTCTTTTATGAAGAAAAGCTCTGTGAAAAATATTCTGACCATCTCCTATAAATGTTTTGCAAACATTTTTTAACAATCCTATTTGGATTTGAACTTTCTTCTGGAAGTGTTATATGTCTGAAATGTGTTGTTATTCCTTTAGATAGTTACAGTTTCTGCATTGGGACTGAAATGATCCTATCTGAATCTCTTTTGTGCCGCTTCTCCCCTCCCTCGATCTAAGCCTTTCTCTATTGCCACAAGGAAGTTCCCTCAATGAAACCTATCTATCCCAACTTGCTTTCCATGATATTTGTACTCCTGTGTTCAATTCAATTGAAATCAGACAGTGGGTTCAGAAGTTCCTGGTGCAGGGGGAGAACACACCCATGCCCGCAAACCCAAAATGCTCACATCAGCCTCATTTCCTTCGGAAACCAGCTGAAAACCACAGAAGTGTAAATTACTGCAGGTGGTGAAAGGGCTTGGCAAAAGAGGCCCCGTGGTCCAGTCTGTGCTCTGAAGCACATTAACATCAATGCAGATGAGCTGCAGAGATATCAGGGAGGCCAAGTCGAGGTGTCCCAGACTAAGTAGTAAAGCTGTGGCCTTGAGAATTAAGGTTATGACAAAGGTTATGAGGACCTCTGGGCAAGCAACCCACACATCTTTGTCCTTATTGGTGATTTATGCTAGTCTCAGTGCAATTTTTTGCAAAGAGTTAACAAGAAATATCCTTGCTCACTTCAGCAACACTGTTCACACTTAAACAACATACTGACCCTTCCTTACTTGGGTCTTTTCTCAGTGTTCCTGGCTGTCCTAAATGGAACCAAGAAGCTGGTTTTACTGAAGCTGAACTTTGAAATCTTCATTACTTAAGTAGGTTTGATATTGGTTTGCAGTCGGGAAAAAAAAAGAAAAAGAGTTCACAAATGTCCGCTAATAATGTTTCCTTTTCACTCTCCTCAAGCTGTAGATGTGTCTCTTTTACAGCCCATTTCTCTTTGGTGGTCTTAAACCCAGAAGACTCTTTCCAGAGCTCTGCTGTTCATGCCAGATGCCTGCAGTGAAATTCAAGGGTGGTAGGAATGGGCTCCAGCCATTATACAACCACAAAAATCTCCTGATGATTGAGAAATTTCATTTAAACAATACAAAGCAGGGTACAGATAACAGAGAAAAGAAGGAAAAAAAAGTAAGATGCAAGTGTGTCTCTCCTTCTATTTCATAGACTACATCTGTTGTGGCTAAAGATTTCATTAGTGCAGCTGTTGTCTAGCACTGTCTGCTTTATACTTAGCTCTTCCTATGAAAATGTAATACACTAAATCTGGGATGACTGTATTAGATGCCCTGTTCTTAAGATACTTGGTGACTAGAGGGTGATTCTGTCACTCTATAGATCAGGCCATTATCTGTGTAGAGCTTTGTAGGATATCTAGCAAAAAAGGGGTGATAGTGAAAGGAAGTTACTTGAGTCAGCAGCTGTGGGAAAAAAAGGAATAAAATATTGGAACATTTCTTTTTATATGCTTGGCAAAGCAAAGGCCAAACTAGCAGCTGCTTATTCTCATTGAGATGTAGATATTTCTTGGGGGGATTCCTGAGTCACATTTTCCCCCTGTGGCAGGCACCCTGATCCACTAATTCAATGGCGAAGGCATCTGACCGTGTGACTTTCCATTAGTGATATTGTGGCCACAGGACTACAGGAATTGCTCCTCTAGAGCAGGTGTACTACCCTGAGTGTTTCTGATGTGTACAACTTTGTTGCTAACATCTGTGATTCTTAAGTCTGTCATTTTTAAGTCAATCATAATAGAAATGGGAGACTTAGCACGAATCAGATTCAGAGCTGCCATGAGTCAGCAGATTATTCAAAGCTTTGCTGCACAAACTAGTAGACTGAGCGTAAGGAGCTCAAAGTTCTCTCTCCTTCTAGCTTTTCTTGTGCATTTCTGTTCACATGAAAGAAAGTCTTCATAGTGGGAGAGGGGAATCAGAGTACAGGAAAACTGTAGAAACTTAAAGTGAGTGACTGCCTGGTGCTGGACAATACTTTATTTCACAAATAGGCTTAGTGAAGGAGGCAGGTCTAATGATATGAATAATGAGCTTTTTTAAGTTAGAATAACAGCTTTGGTCTTACTTGTTTCCTGCCAACTGTGCCACTTGCTTTGATTTTCCCATTTAGGTGTAGCTATTAGAGCCACTCTGGTTGCATTTTACAAGAAGAAATAGCTGAGCTTAGTATGTGTCCCAGTGTCAGGTGTTAGTATGATGTCTTGTGAGTCATTGTCACAACTATTCACAGTTGGCAACAAATATTTAGACATACAGAGGAGTTGGTAAGAGAGCTTTATAAACCTGAGGAATTAGCTTACATCTGACCATGAATTTCGACCTGAAATTTAGGTCAAATACAAGTCAATACCCTACATCCTTTTTCTGGTTAGAGCCTTGGCTCCCCTGTTCCAACTGAACTGGTTGTTTGTGCTCCTTTGAAAAAGCAAGCTGAAGACTGTTAAAAGACCTGGAAATGTTTTGCCTATGCAGGAAAAAAATATTCTGAATCCTAACTTTGAACTTTGTGTATTGTGATCAAGAATGTTATCACATAATAAGTCAGGGAAATTATCTCCACTCAAAGCATCTTGAAGTGACCACAGATATGTTCTGTCACATTCTTTGGTACATCTTTAATGTGTTAGTGGACTTTTATGTCCCATTCCATTTGTGCTTTTCCCCTTGGCCTGTCATGATACTTTTTTTATTTAATCTTATTCTTTAGCAAGAAAACAGGATTATAAGAACAAGATTTTTAAAACTATTTGCTGTTGGAAAGTAAGTTTTAATCATTCAAATGCCTTACATGTATAACTTTTAAAATAAACAAAAATTTATGGGGAAAAATCCACACACAGATAATGCTGGGCTTTAGTTTATGTTCCTTATTAAACTGAAAATACCATTGAAGTCATTCAGATTTTTGCTGAAGTGTGAACACAGAATATCAAACTTTGATTCTTTTAAATATATCTTTTTACTGCATTGACAGGAATGCATCTTACTTTGATATTTAGGTTCTGTAGAAATAGTATCCACTGGCAGCAATATAATTAAGGAAAAGAATGAGTGAAATTTTCTACAGGCTTGCCATAGGCTTTGTGGAAGACATTATTCTTAGGCACAGTAGCAACTAAAGCTTCTTTACTCAGCTACATCAATATAAAGCATGATGTATATCTGCTGATGTAAATCAAGTCCAGTCACATCTAGTCTGTGCATTGCATAAGGTTCAAATGTCCTTGAAGAACTTACTGATCAGACTCCTTTACTATCTCAATATATTTTGGGCAAAAACAACTTTAAAGTGAAGTTTTCAGACAGATAGCCTTCTAATGGCAGTATCTTCATCGGGCTCTAGGATGACAAAGGAGAGAGGGCTTATGTCTGTTTTCCTTATCCTTAGAGCCTCTCTGGTAATAAAACATTAGCTGAAAAAACCCTAATCCATCAAGAAGAGGACAAAGCAGGAATTTTTGAGGGCAATATAATTTGGAAATGCTGATTTATTTTTTTTCCAGGCCAGAACAACTTCCAATATAAAAGGCAGTTTCAATCAGTTTTTGATTTTCACACTCAATTTTGAGCAAAACCAGCAAGGAGTTGCACCTTTGGCATTATTTAAATGATTTTTTTTTTTTCCAGATGCAAACTCCTGTTAAAATATAAAGTTAAAAGGTCAATAAACATAAACCTAAAAGGTCAGTATTGAAATATCATGTATTCTAAAGAAGTTCTTTGAATGAAAATTGTGGAGAAACTTCACAATCATTCATATCTAGACAGTAGCAAATAGAGAAACGGAATTCTTGTGTATAAATAGATAGCAAAAAGTTGTATCTTGCTGCCATAATTATTTTAATTTTACAGATGGGAAGACTGAGGCAAAAGAGGAGAAATATATTTTTTTCATAATGCCTAAAGTGGGTAGGAATCAAAAAATACATCAATAGGTTCATACTATTTGTATTGTATCTTGACCATAGGGGAAGCAGTACTGCGTAAGTGCTGAGAGAGCAGGTATATTTTCTGGGCACAGCTTTAAGAGCACAGACAGATGAGTTTGTGTCTCCAAGTGTAGGTAGAAGTATCGTGTAGAAGCTGCGCTGTGACCCACAGGGTTAAAAAGATGTTGTCTTTTCCAACCTGGTGCTTATATTTGGACAGTTGATAACTCCAGGATGGGTATATTTGCTTGGAAGCCAAAACCAGGATGAGGGTTGCAACTTAACTTCTATTTGTCTAGACCACAGAATAATGTTGACTGCAAGTCATAAAGGTCTGCAAGTCATTTGGTCTAACCTCTGGCTCAAAGCAGGCCAGCTTCATAGTGGGTTCCACTTTAGGGTTAGATTAGGTTGTTCAGGGGCCAGACAGCAGTTTCACAGGAATTGGACGATGTCTTGAGCAGATTGGTACTCCAGCTCTGTGTCATGGAAAAGGAACCGTGTTAGAACCAATTTGGATAATTTGGGCAGCAGGGTTTTAGTGATAAAGAGTAAGAATGTCACAAACTTTGGCTTTTGAACCACTGAGAATTGAAGGCATCATCATTCAGGCCAACATGTACTATCTATGCAAGTAGACAACTTGCATGAGTGGGACCAACCACCCTCTAGAGCATCGCTTCATCTTTTCTTTAGTCTGTGTGAAATTGTGCCCTCCTCTTGAGGCTGGCCGTACTGAACTGATGTGACCTAACCAAAGAGATGCTCTGACAATAATTCCAGGAAAGAGACAGATCCCAGGGGAAGCTGGTTGTATATAATGGCTTGTGACCTCTGGCTGTGGTTGAAGCTGAAATGTTGTAGTGGGGTGTGGGTTGCAGAGCTCATGCTTGTGGAACAATCTGCTCATGCAGCGTTGGCACAGGATGGGGATTTAGCAGTGAAGCACCATGTTGAGATGATAACTGGCTCATGGGCAACTATGCAATGACTGTGGCAGCATCCTGATTGCCTTGAGAAAAGTCACAGGAACCTTGGAAGGGGATGAGAAGATTTTTCATTTGCAGGCACTGTCACTGCCTGTGGTTGTTCCAGCCTCTATGGGGCCTGGCAGACTTTTGCCTTCAGTGCTAATGGCAGCAGTAGCCTTGTGGCTACCTGACCAGCTGACCCTCCTGCCAGCCTCCCGCTTGCTGGAGTGGGGCATGGAAGGCCAGCAGGAACTAGCACGAAGCAGATGCAGGCCAGAGCTGGATCTAGGAATGGGAAGGCTATGAGGGAGAAATTCACTAGTCCAGGAGTCCTGTTATTTTTTGTGTTTGTTCAGAGGGGGCATCTATTGCAAATAGCCTCTACAGTAAGGGCTGCTCTGGACTAGGGCCATGCCCCAGTGACAGTGGTGGACCTAGAAAAGGAGATGAATATTTTTCTTTTAGAAATGTCCTAGAGGGATAGTGTAGCTTAGTAAGTTGTTGCAGGAATTGTGAACATTTTCCATAGACTCACAGTAAATGTGTCACTGCTTAGCACGTGAGAACCTGTACTGAGGAGAGACAGCACTGGCAGAAATAATGATGAAAATCTGTCAGTATGAGAGAAGGAGCTCTAAAGAAAGCAAGCAAAGGAATTAATGTTCTACTAAGTAATTTTTTGTTTCCTGGAGATAAGAAATATTTTATCTATCTGGGTTTCTGCGTAAGAAGGGAAGATGGGATCATGGCAAATGAATGCAACGAAGCCTTGGAATACAGTAGAACTGTGAGTGTATTTCTTGTATAGGATAATGTCACCTGTTTCTTACAGAGCTTCAGCATTATTAAAGCCCTTGTGTCAGTCTATATGGAAGGAGACAAGAGATGTCCAAAAATCTATTTGAATAGTGTAAAATCCCTGGTGAGTCTCTGCCCTATAGCTATAACTTGTCTGTCATGTGGTGCATTGCCTGGAGGGTAGGGGTAGTCATGTCACACCTTTTGAGCAATTTCAGAGAACAACAAGATGGTTATGCATCCAGGTACTGGCTAAAGCCGAATGGGGCAATTCCCAGAGAGAAAGAGGGCATCTATGTTTCATTTGGGAAAAAAAAAATAGCTATAACTTTCCGTCCCCACCCCTCTCCACCCTTGAACACTATCTGTATGGGAGACCTTCTAGTGAAATGACAAAGATCAAAACAGCTGTGAACTTCTCACCAGCCCTAGCATCTTCCTAGATGTAGAGCTGAGCTTCTGTGTTACTCAAGAAGGCTCATAGCACAGAACATGGTAAACCAGTCTTCGATGTATTTGTACAACAGGTAAGAGGAAAAAAACCTCATGAAATGTGGAATGGTATGGTAAAGACTTCCTTGAAAAGAAATACTAAAATTCTCTCCTTTCTTGGATCTGGCAGCATCTGCTATAAGGCTGGCAAAACCTGGTAACAGTGAGGCATTTTGTGAAGCTTGAGATACTGTTCTTTGGTGGGGTGGGATTGTGTTTTCACAGGGTTATGTGAAGTATATTCTGCATTTTTCTTGTGAAATCCTTGGCTTGAGCTATTTAGGTCACCAGGAAGATCCAGAAAACATACTGAAAGGTAATCAGTGTCACTAGTTATGCCAGCTACGATGTGTGTTCCGTGGAAATGGCCTGAACATCTGTGATTGAAAGATAAACACTCAGTAGCCTTCTGCCTGGGAAAATGGCTGCTTTTAATCAGTATATATGCACACTTGAAATAAGTAAAAGAATATGTAACAGCTTTCACTTTGGAAAACTCAGCCATCATCTTCTCACCAGTCATGGCCAGGACACTTGCTGAACAAAAATGAAATTAAATCTATTCCAAATTTCCATGTCATCCAGATTCAAATTACAAGGGAAGGATAATCTTTATTGCGGAGATGAAAAAATAAATGATTCATAGGAGATTGGAAGTGATTTGTATGGCAGGCTATGAGTTCTGTCCAGATTTTGATAGGAAGGAAAGTTAGGTTCTCAGCCTGCAAGGTTGAGAACCTGTATAAAGGAAACAGTCCTTTGAAAAATAGTACTGGAACTTATGCCAGAGACCAAAAGTTATTTCTGAAGTTGGGTCAGTCACTAGTAGCAACTCAGTTTCCAGGCTAGAATGACCCAGATTCCCAGCTCTTAGTGATGGTCACAAGACAGGTTTGTACCAGGATTTCTGGTGAACTGTGCAGAAAACACAGAGCTTTGGACTTGGGCAGTGGCCATCTGCAGAACAGAAGCCAAGATGTCGTGACATTACTTGAACCATACCAAAGCTCAAGTGATTTTAGTATCCTTTTGCGATTTTGTTTTTTAGATGGATGAATTGCATATTCCAGTTGCAGGCTTCTGCAAAACTGTCAGTGTGTATGTTGTGCACTGAGGTCTGCTGTGTATAGACTCTGTCTGTGAACGGTTCTTGTTCACTAAGTTCTGCCTCACTTAGAGTCCCAATGCAAAAAGTATCTGGTTATTTCCTGTAGGGAGGTGCAGAATGAACTGACCATACCGTACCTGTGCTGCCCATTTGTACAGTCATTTTTTTAGCAAAGGAAGTCTTTGCCCAGTGTGTTACAGCTCATTCAGGAAGAAAATCTCTCAGCAATGTGTGTTGACTACTCGTCATGTTCAGGGCAGGAGAGCACAGACAAGTAGCAACTGTTGGCAAATAACTGAGAAAGCATATTATACTGCAAAATAAATGAGCCAAGTACAAAAGCTGTGACCTGCATGCATAGCAGTAATTTAAAGCCTCTTTGCAGAATTCAGCCTGACACTATGGAAGCTGAACAGTGATTATAGGATCTAATGGAAACAGGAATTTCTTTACTGTTGTCTTGGTTAGCAACAGCAGGACTGGCTTTATTAGGGAGAAAGCTTTTTGTGGGTATGTAGTGAGTATACTACTGTTACCATCTTTGTCATTTTTGCCTTTCTTCTCACTGCCCCTCTGGACCTCTCCAGCAGAGGTCACATAGGTGCTGTGTGGCAGTGTCTGGTAGGAGGGCAGTCCTCAACCTTATCTTTTCATGTTCCTAATGCATGGAGGAATCCTGGCATACTTCTGCTTTGCAATCATTTATCTTTCATGACAACTGACCAGAAGAGCTGAGCAACTTTCCTCAGAACTTCTGTCCTGAAGAAATCCTGACATGACGGTGACACAAAACTGGAAGGAGTGGCTGACATGCCCGAAAGCTGTGCTGCCATCCAGTGAGACCTAGACAGGCTGGAGAGTTGGGTGGGGAGGAATTTAATGAAATATAACAAGGGCAAGTGTAGAGTCTTGCATCTGGGCAAGAACAGCTCCAGGTACCAGTATAGGTTGGGGACTGACCTGTTGGAGAGCAGTGGTAGGGGAAAGGGACCTAGGGGTCCTGGTGGACAGAAGGATGACCATGAGCCAGCACTGTGCCCTTATGGCCAAGAAGGCAAATGGCATCATGGAGTGTATTAGAAGGGCTGTGGTCAGTAGGTCAAGAGAGGTTCTTCTCCCCCTCTACTCTGCCCTGGTGAGACCGCATCTGGAATATTGTGTCCTGTTCTGAGCCCCTCAGTTCAAGAAGGACAAGGAACTGCTTGAGAGAGTTCAGTGCAGAGCCACAAAGATGATTAAGAGTGGACCGTCTCCGATACAAGGAAAGGCTGAGGGAGCTGGGTCTCTTTAGCTTGGAGAAGAGGAGAATGAGGGGTGACCTCATTAATGTTTATAAATATGTAAAGCGTGAGTGTCAGGAGGATGGAGCCAGGCTCTTCTCAGTCACATCCAATGATAAGACAAGGGGCAATGGGTGGAAGCTGGAACATAGGAGTTTCCACTTAAATATGAGGAAAGGCTTCTTCACAGTGAGGGTAACAGGACACTGGAACAGGCTACCCAGAGAGGTTGTGGAGTCTCCTACTCTGGAGATATTCAAAACCCACCTGGATGCATTCCTGTGTCACCTGATCTTGGTGTTCCTGTTCCGGCAGGGGGATTGGACTAGATGATCTCTCAAGGTCCCTTCCAATCTCTGATACTCTGTGATTACAAGTCATGGAGAACTGTGATTTCATAGCCATTAACATTATTCTGCTTTTTAAGTCATGGTCTTGATTTGGTTGATGTATCTTTTCATGTCTATCATTTCCACTTTTGACCTTATCTCCAAGCAAAAGTGTTGTTGGTATACAATTTTATTGTCATGAGCTCTGCACAAATCGAGACTTGCTACTTTATTGACAATACAAAACATTTTTTAAACACATCAAATTAGACTGAGAGCACTTTGACTTTTCCTTCTGTTGTTATAAAATAAATGAATGTAATTTATTCTCTAGCTTTGTAGTTGAACAATAAATGAGGGCAGAAAAGACAATTCAGACTGAATATTTCCCCATCAGAAAATGGGATTTAGTTAAAAGAGAAATAAATCTCTGCATCTGTTTTGTGGTATTGTCTCATGGGACTCAGTTCTAAGCCTCTCTTGTTTCATTCTCTCCCCCAGGATCTGAATGGTGTCTGCATTACACTGCAGGATCTGCTTTGATACTGCACTGTTTTATGGGTGAAAAAGTCTGGCAAAACCCCAGGTTTTAGGGATGCAGATGCTGTGGGACAGCTAGAACTACTCACCTTTAGCCGTAGAAGGGATTCATTTATTCTCTGAAATGGATGTTGACATCAAAAAAGTATTTGGGTGTGCTTTTTTTTTCCCCTAATGAAAATTCTGTGGCAATCATTTATTTTCTGCAGAATAATAAGAATGCAATTACGGCTCATTTTTCAGTGGGAAAAATAATTCATTTGGTTTATTTCTTATTTATTATTTTGATTGCAGTCATACTTACAGGTCCCATCTGTGTTTGGGACCCATTTCCTTGGGCATTGTATATCCTTTTAGTAAGAACCAAAAGAAAAACGAAAGTTTGGGAGAAACTAAACACAAAGAACTTTTACATTCCCTTCCAGAAGAGAATCTATAAGAGCAGGATTCAGAATTATTATAGAGATAGCAGAAACTTTTGCACCAGGTGTTCTACAAGCTTAGGTAAAATACATTGTATTTAAAATAAACTGTATTCAATGACATTTTCTCATGTAATGTGCCTGAAACACTAAAACCTCTACATGCTAAGATACAACCTTGAAACCTTACAGAGCTTACCTTTTACTCCTCATTACTCAACATCACATGATACCTGCCTGTTTCCTGTATGGAGATGATGAAATTATTGGTACTGGGTAAGGAGTTGGAGATGTGCCTCCTCCTTTTGAGCTTCCTTATTTTCTGGTATGTTTGTAGTTTTGGCTCAGGTTTTAACCTATTTAGAAAGTGGTTATAGCTTTGAAATGTGATTGGGTGATACTGCTAATTTAATATGTGCTTGAAGGGGGAGAGGGAAATAGTTGGCTGCTCTGTTGTATCTTGAGGCATTGGAAATGGAATTACTTTGACTTCTGCCTAAAATAGCTTAGTCCTGATTTCCCAATATGCTGATAAAACATCAAAATACTTCTGTTGAAATCAGTATTTCAGAACACTCAAGTAATGGTGGGTCACCAGTTTTAAGTATATAAGGTACAGGCAATTCCTGAAGGGAGATAAGTCTTTACTGAAACTTAAACATCATAGCACTCGTTATTCTGCACTGTTATCAATTTCTTCTCAGTTGTGGTTTGTGTGGAAGGCTGATTTTCTCCATTCCTTGCTCCAAGAGGTTCTATTTTCATTCACCCTAAGAAAATAAACTCATGGAAGCATATATAAACATTTGCTTCAAGCTACTCTAGTAGAATCCAATCCAGTATGTACAGAAATCTTTATAGTGACTGCAGTTTGATCATTTCCATTTAGTCCTGTAGCAAATGACAGTTTAGTTTAAAAAAAACCCCAAACTTTGGTGAAAACCAACATTTGGTATTTGTAAAATGAATCCAAGTGTAGCTGGTTTTTTGTTGGGTTACACAGTTTTGTTGCGTGTTGTACTTTCAGCAGTTCACATGTGTTCAGAAATACTGATCTGCATTGAATCCAGTTTCATATATAGCTCCAGACTCTTGTTACTTCCACACCTATGCAAATTCTTCACAAGAACTTGATTCCTAGTAAATGACTGCTTTCTCTGGCTGTATCAGGTACTTGCTGTTTTTTTAAGTGCAAACATGCATGCAAACAAAGCTATATTAGTAAAAGTAATCCTGAAGAGTCCTAGTCACTGGGTTCAGAGGGCACAATTGTTCCCTCACTGACACTGCGTAACTCAAGTCCACATGGTGTGATACTGATTTTGAATGAGTGTAATAAAAAGCCAGATCAGGCTGCTTAGCCATGAGAGGACTGGCTTTTCAGGTCATAATCATATTTTTGTTTGCTGGTGACGTATACATAACTGAACACCAATATGTAACTTAATCAATACTTCTGAATTTCTACGACACAAATGTGCAATTACTTGAGCATGGCACCAGGAGAAGCAGACTGCATCAGCAGTTCAGTTACTAGAAATGTCAGCAGATTCACTCATTCTCCATCTTAGGATAAACAAATCCTGTGCATAGCATGGGATGAGGTAGCTCAGCCTCTTATTTTACACTCTTAAGCTGGAGCCTGAGTAGGACTGTGTGCTGCAACGTGTCATGTTCTGTGGGGCAGGGGAGCACCAAAGTGACCCATGGAGTGACAAGCTTCAGTTGCAGTCAGTGTGCAGATTGTCAGTTCAGCAAAGTCACAAGGAGCTACAAAGAAAACCATATGTAGGATTGGTCCCATTTGATTAGACATCTAATTTATCTTTCCACCTTTACATTTGTCTTGTAGGTCTGCTTCTCTACCCATTAAATGTTTTGATTTGTATCTTTTCCTTTGCCAGTCAAACCAAGACTATACAAACTCCGTGTCTGGGCAGGTTTTCTCTTGATGATGTGTCATGCAGCATGGTCCCCTGCCCCAACTGAGCTCAGATTGTATGTCGATCATAGGAAGTTAAAAAAAAAAAAATATGTTAAAAAAAGTGGTTGAACCACAAAACCAATTTCCAAGACAGAAAATCAAAAATAGAGATGTTGCAGAGTTGAATGCCGAAATAACCTGGCCATCCGGGAAGAGGCTGTTGGACAAATTAAACAGAAAATTTCAGTGGAGATATAACAAACAGCAAGTGTGTTGCAAAGCCTGCAAAAATCTCTGTAGTCCTTGATGTTGTTGAGTGGTTAAGTGGACTTTGAGTGGCTGTTTAATATCCTAATTATTTATAGAAAAGGTAGCATTATTATTTCCCAATGACCTTTGCTCAACTGTTGCTTTTTAGTTGTGCTGTTACTATTCATATATGAATTATTTGTGTAGAATGAAAGCACTAATACACAGGAAATTGAAAGTGTCTGGTGTATATGTTTCACCTTACCCTCTGCTTCACATGTAGAAGAAAACAACATTTAACTCTGGCATTAGCTAACAGTACTGAGCTATTGCTGCCTGTATTGCTGATTCCTAAAGCCTGGTCCACTGTCAAGATGATGTGGCATACATTCATCACTGCAATGCCCCAGTATCCAGGGAACTACCCAAAACAAAACAGACAATAAATCAAAAGGAAGTTTCATTGTTCTTTTTTTTCTTTGCTGACTACCAGAAGTGTGAGGTGCCATTTTTCACTACTTAGCCTTGGGCATTAGGTGTGATGATCTGTTTAATAACACTGCCTATTCTATGAAGAAGGCACAGTCTAAGGAAAATGAACTCTTGGTATAAATTGACAATCTTTCACTGGTTTTGCTAGTGAGAGAATCATTTGCATGAAGTGAGGATCATGCCTACAGTCTGCATCCCCAAAGATCATAAGTATGTGCTGAACTGCCTGAGCCTTTTGTGCTCATATTCAGTGCAGAGATCTGAACACTGCAGCATAACCAGGCTGGTTTAAGAGGACTGGTTCAGAGATGTGGATGTACCTCAGTAGACTCAGGCATATCTGTGGATTGACCAAAGTATCCCAAGATTAGTGAGCAAGGAAAGACTGTATAAGTCTGCCTGTTGGAGTCTACTTTTATAAAAGAAATATCTGAAAGTTTGGTTCAATTATGTGTCTTTGCCAAAGGAAAAATGGACCTGAAAATTACCTCATGTTCAGACTTCCTTCCTTCTTTTCTTTCCACCTGGAGCCTTGGAGTGGGTAATACAAAGATGTTGTTACAGCTCTGCTCTGGACCCTTGCACTGGATACATGAGGTCTTTCGCTATCTCTTCTAGGTGAAAACAATCCAAGAGACTAAGCTCGTGTGTCTAAGGGAGACCTTCCCCTTACACACACAATCCCAAAATACTACTTTTTTCTTTAGCGTTCAGTACATCTGAGAGGGAAGGCTAAGGGTGTTACTTTTCACCAAGAAGAACACAGCTCTCAGCAGTGTTGGTTTTTTCATCAGAAGAAGCCCAGATTAAGATGAGCATCAAGTTAAAGAAAACAACTGGAGTGTAAATTACATTTAAACATATACATCTGCAAGACATTCTCTCCTGAATACTTGGAAAGTTTGCTGTCTAAATATTACTTTTTCTTACTCTTTCCCTTCTCTGTCTAGCTCTGATTGTTCTCAGCCTCAGGACAGAAGGTGGGTGCACTGCACAATACCAACCAGTGCACCATCAGTACATAAGTCTTTAAAGTACAGATATCACTTCTTGCACAGCAGTTGAAAAGCTCTGCCATTAAACAGGCAGGTGGAAGCCTCGGCAAGGAGCCCAATGCAGGAACCAAACCATTGCAGACATGGCCCCATTAAAGTACCTTTCAGTTTTGAAATGAGAAAAATGCCTAAGGCAGACCAGTCTCAAAATAGCATTGCAGTCACAAAGCCAATATAAACATTAGAAGCTCTTAAAGTGCATTTGTTTGAACCATGGGCTTGAATTGACTCCTTCACTACTGACAGACAGTGCATATATCTCGCTAGCAGCTCTCCAGAGAGTTCTCAGCTGTTTGCATGGAAGGACAGAGACTGTTCTTTGAGGAGGTTTCTGTAACATGGCTGTTTCTAGAAGGTAGAAAAGTCAAAAGCAAAGTTCTAGAAACTTAGGAAATAAAATACTTTGAGAGTCCTGCCCATCATCTCTGTTGACAGAATTCTTCTGGAGTTATTAATGTTAGTTATTTGCTTTTACTACAGCAGCACTAATTTATTTTTATTAGAAGCCCCAGCTATGGTTGGGGTTCCATTGTAACAATCAGTGGAGTGTCATGTTGTAATAGGCAGGTCCTCTCTGAAATATTAATGCTTTATTCTGAGCAGCAAGAGAGTGTATGGGAGGTAAGAGGGATTCTTCTTCTTGCTATTCTACAATTGGAAAATGGTGCCATGCAAAATTTCACAAGTTCTCCAAGGCCACCCACAGTCCAGAAACTGTAAGCTGGGGATTGTAAATCTATCAGCTTTAATGAGGTGTCTGGCCAGAGAGAGTCCAGTTTAAAAATTAAACAAAACAAGCACTGAAAACGTACTGTAGGCAGCATATTGTGTGTGTACTGCTGAAGGCACAGAGTGCACATATATGTCCACTCACTTTGGTCATGACTAAAGCAGAAAAGTGAAAGATTTCAACAGAGAGAACAAAGTTTGCTGAAAATGCAGACCACCTATTTCTGAAAATGACAGTGTGCCTCCTTTCTCAAAAATGGCAGAGTTATAACGACTTTTATTTCCATGAGTAACATTTCTAACATGTCTCTCCATCACTGCATTAACAATGAATGAGAGCTGCTTTTTCTGGACATAATGGTCTTAATATTGTACATCAGTGTAGAGTTCCTTGACTCACTGAGGTGTTTCCTTGAATGCTTGCACCAATGCAGGTGCTCACAGTTAGTTAGAAGATGTTTCCTGACTTTCACCAAGAGGTCAAATACAAAGTGCAATGAAAGGGAACATAGCCTAGCATGTGGTGGTAGAGGAGGCAAAAAGGAGTGGAACTTACAATTATTTCCATTCTGAGGCCAAGAACTTAAAAAAATTAATTAATGACCTCTTAATGGCTGAATATTTCCCATCTCTCTCATTCCATATTTTCTGAAATATGATGATAGGGTGTTCCAGATGGAACTAAGTTGCCAGGATGACAGAAGGTTGTTTGTGTAAACTGAAAACCTTAAATATTTTCCTTTCTTGTGTTTGGGAAGATGAGATTCACGGGTAGCATTTGTCTTGCTATGACCCCTTAAAGGACTAGGTTTCAGAAGTGATGCAGATAAACACTGTTGTTGTCCTGCTTTGGTCACTGGTCAGCTAGTTTGAGCTACTGCTTGGGGAAAAGCAGCAAACTGAATAGGAGAATGTCTGTTCTGACCCAGAAGGAGGGCAGAGTGCTATGGAGAGGAGGTGCATTATTGAAGAAAAAAGTCGAATTTCTTCTGTTACCTTTCATCATTCTCTGTTTCTTTAATGGCAGTATGAATTGATGATGTTAGGGTAAAGATATTATCACAGATTTCCCAACAAGTGATTCTAACACTGTAAGGCTGATATTGGATCTGAAGGAACTCTTCTAAGGATAAGCCTGATTTATTTCCAAATGAAGTCAATGAAGAGACTTCCATCAACTCCAGTTAGACTTGGTTTTGAGTGTCATAGTTAGACATACCTTATGGTCTGCCTTCCTGTTTTGCTTTCCAGCAGAAAATAATTCTTTAAATTTACAAGCATTCCCTTTACTGCAAGTGCTGTTGTCAAGAGGGTTAGGAAGTGCAGGCTTGGAGTTTGACTACAATTGAATACCTGATGTTCTTTGACTGGGAAGAGACTTTAGGGCAGCCTGTCGTGACCTCACAACTGTGCAAGGACCCTGTGAATGTTGAATCCTCTCCATAGTACAATTATATTTCTCATTTGTGTGATCTGAATGAAGATGTTCCCAGCACATGAGCAGAGCATCTTGTCATCAGGTACTTGTTTGACCATGGACAAAAGCACGTGCTTGTACCTATGTCTGGACAGCTTTCATCTGCTTGCAGGAGGGTGTGACTGAATGTCATGGAGAGAGGCAGAACAGCTTGAACAATTCCTCACTGTCAACATCTTGGGGGGACTCAGGTTATAGTACTGCAGGAGAGAAGCAGGCTGGAGGAACTGCCCTGTGCCAGTCCAGGCCTACAGCACACAGATTAGCCATCTCTGATGAAACCTTCCAAAACCCTTGATATGATAAATAGGGACTATGTTGTTTCTCTGTCTTGTCTCTATATGCTACATTAATAATTCACATTGTAAGGAAAAAAGATAGACCTTTAATTAGGTGCTAAACAGGCTACTTCATTCCAGTCCCATACTATCGGAAACATTTTGTTCATCAATATCTGCTTTTCCCTGAACTGTTTGTAATGTTTGTTCTTGAATTTTTGCAGCTGTTAAATAAAGGGACCTCCTTCAATTTCAAATAAAGAACATCCTAAAAATAAGTTTGATTCTTGTGAATGAGAAGACTGTCTAGACCACACCCAAATAGATGGATTTTTTTTAAAAAAATGCATTATATCAGTTAAATCTGAAAGTCCCTATAGTCACTGATAGGAAAGGGTTGGGAGTGTTTACACCTTTTAAGCAGTGGCCAGCCCTGCTCAATTGGCTACACCTGAACTAGGTATTTTAGCAAGGAAGGGGCTGAGCTTGTAGGTGAAAGCTGCTTTTCAGGTGGTGTGTTTGTGTTGCCTTTACAAAGAGCTGTAAACTGAGGAAGAACCAGGTTGGGAATATACTGCTGTTATAGAGTGAGCCATAGCAGTTCTGAGCTTGGGATAGAGCCCTTTTTTTTTGTATAGGGATGAGGGTGGAATACTGTCTGGATGGAAGCTGTTGCTCTGAAGGTGCACCCTGAAGAAAATAATGTGGGGAAACATCAAAGAGTGAAGATCAGCTTCTCTGCACAAAGTTTCCTGAAATCTGAGAACCTTTTCACATTGGAAAAGGGAAACTACTGAAGGCACTGCTGAGACCAAGGAATAGGAGCAAAAGACTTGGCAAGTGTCCTCCAGTGAGTCTGGTAGCAGAGGAATGAGGCCTGGTAAGTTTGCTGGTCCCTGGTGTAGCTGAAAGGCAGCAGCAAAGAGTAAAAATGAACCCTGCTGAGTGGGGCTAGGTGAGAGATCCAAAGTTGCTTTTTCCTCAAGAAAATTTTCCTTTGAAGGTCAGGAGACTTGATTCACTCACTTGCTGTTACCTGTCTGCATGTCTACAAGTGGCTGACAGATGAGATCTGCTTCAGATGTGGGCAGTTTATGCAGTGTTAGTAGGTGATTCAGAATGGTAAGTGTGTCCTATGGGACCTGTGTTGGCTCTTAAAGTGCAAATGTCTTGGACAGGCTTACTTGGATACCCTTGGCAGAGATGATGGACACTGGCTCGTATTATTTTATGTATGTGCTTCCAAGAAGACACATGCCAACCTACTGCAGAGCTGTGGTGGGCCTGCTAACTTGCCTTGCGTGACTGCGTGTGCCCTTTTAGCTTACCAAAGTGCATCCTCTGCAGCTGAGGAAGAGAAAAACCCATAAGGCTGACTCTGTTATTTGAGCCTGTTGTTAAACGGATTGTGTGTTGTTGGGGTAATGTCTGTGAAGTTAAAGCTTTTATCAGAACAAGCAGTGATGTTTTGATTTAAGTACAAGGAGGATGTTGTAAATCCTGGGCTATTGCAGGTTCAGGAAAAGGGTGACATCACTTAGACATGCTTTTTAAGCAGGTTCACCATAATCTGCAGACTTTTATTGATCCAGATAAGATTGCAAGTGGCTAATATCTGGCCTTCATTTCTCTTGCACTTTGAAGAATTAAGACAGATGTTGGTACATGCTGCTATTATTGGCTGGAAGGAGTGGCTTGAAATCCTTTGTCCTAGGGTGTTAAACTTCATTTTTCTTTTGTGAACAAGACCGGTTAAGATATATACATAAATCCTGAAGCATCAATCATAGCTTGCCATAATCATGTGCAAAGCGATGGCCAGTGGGTTGCTAGTCCACAGAAAACTCTGAGG